>JADHKQ010000058.1:0-89875 GCA_019925375.1 Sporothrix euskadiensis
CACGATTTAATGCCCAACGTTTTTGGTTTTCCCGGGTACGCCCCCCCCCCCCCCCCCCCCTTTTTTTTTTTTTCAGTCACCCTTCATCCCTCCCATGTCACTGGCACAAGAGGCCACTTGTGGCCTACATGACCGTATCCCACGAGGATGTGCAACACTGGCAAGCGATGGGTGGGATTTCTTTTGTTCCTTGTTTGTAAGAGGTCTCCAGCAATGGGCTTCTTTCGTCTACGACTGTTTTGCCTATCGTGTTTTCATATTATTTGTACTGTACTTCTCCTATGTCAGAACGAATTGCTTTTTGTGTTTTATTTTTTTACTCTTTACTTTCTGTCCTGTATTTTCTCGTTTTTGGCTTTGCCCTACTACCTCTGTCTACAGATAGACTTAGTTAAGGTGCTTAAAAGTTTTTTTTTTACTGTACTGCCTGGTCGGCGTTGGTGCCTGCAAAAAATGGCGCGAGTGCACTGTACTTTTTTTTTATCAACTTATTTTGTATGTGTTTTTTACTTCTATTTTGCTTTCTTCCTTCAGTTTTATATATTAGGTTTTTTTTCCTATCGAAATTCACACAATTATCTCAACAATTTTTTTACCCTGTCGCCATCGCCTCCTCACAATGGCCATTAACATCAAATATGGTAAAAACAGTATGCCCGCCACGTGGAATCAGAAAAGCAACTAAAATATCACAAAGACTTTTGCGACGCATCAACCACGTGGATAAAATAACACGCAAGTGGCTCGACCACATGCCTATATGAGGACAGACCAGACTGAATGTCCCTTACGGCATACCGGCTCGCAAGTGAGCCGTTTTCTTGGAACGGGTGACAAGAAGGAGCAAACCCATCTTTCTCCGCTGACGTCACTCCCCGGGAAGCCACTTTTCACCTCTCTCACGAGTAGACGCCCTCGCAGCTGGAACAAATGGCAAGACCAACCGAACGGGCCTCGACAGCCTTGTCCATGCCACAGGCACCGATGATGCAAGGAGCGGCATTGTCGCTCAGAGCGCTAAAGTTCACGCACTGGCAGTGGTGCATGGCAGACTGCTGGGCACAGCCAATGACGATGGCAGCTGAGTGGATGCAGGCGGTCTAGTTAGAAGGATGGTCAGTATATGGCGGAATAGTAATTACTATTGAGAGAAGAAGCAGTGCACTTACAGCACAGGCAGGCAGCGAAGTAGCCACAGGGCACTCGGCAGTGCTCTCGTTCATGTCGTAGCTGGTGGTGGTGACCAATGTGTTGGAGGTGCTCGTGATGGCGGAAAAGCCAGAGGAGCTGATGGTCGACGAGATGGAGATCGACGACAGGGACGAAGAGCTCGACGGAGAGCTCGAAGACGAGCTGAACGAGCTGAACGAGCTGGAAGTGCTAAATAAGACGGAAGAGCTGGAGGAGCTGGAAAGGCTTGAAGAGATGGAGGAAGTAGTGCTTGAGACAGTCATCAGCGTCGGAGTGGAAGTCAGCGTGCTGCTGGTAGTACTGCTCATGCTGGACGAGATGAACGTGTAGATGTTGGTTCTGGTGGTGCTGGAAACAGCATAACCAGCCACAGCCGGAACGGTCGCAAGAATGATAGCAGCAGTAGCAGAAGAGAGATGCATGATGTGTGTTGCAACAGATCTGATATGAATTAAGTAAAACTGCCTTTGGACTGTCGGTGTGGTGATGTTCTGATCGAGCAGTCGGTGTGATATCGTGGAGGAGGAAAAAAAAGGAAGACGGCGGAAGACAAAATTTAATTCGCAATAAGGGCTGAAAAAATGTTATATACTGTGGGACATGTGCCCGTGGAAAAGCAAAGAGGGAAGAGGGAAAGAGCGATTGATGCTTGTCAAGGAAGGAGCTACTGCCATCGTCTGATAATGGTAAGAGGGGCACGGCGCCTGGTAGTTCCTTCCGGTTTTGTCACGGTCTAGATGCGCACCGATTCTAAGCGCGACGAAGATGGGCAGTGTTTGTGATTTTGTCGTGCTTCTCGCTTTAAGATTCTTTGAGCTTGGTGTCTTTGATGACCTCTACTAAATGGCGGGAAGAAAAGAAGTCTAAAATTAGGCGTCGGCTTTTGCTGCGTATCATACCATAAAACGATTTACGATAGAACTCCCGGCACGTCACTATGCCCGGCTGCAATTTATGTCGGTGTGCATTGAAACAATGTCTGTGATTCTCTTTTCGTTTCTTCTCTTTTTATTTTGGGGTATTATCTTAAAGCATTTAATAGAATCTTGCGGATATCGTCGGTGCCATGCGTCTCGCTTCTATTACTATCATTTAAAAAGCGACCATGAACAACAGAGGCACACCGTCTCCTTTGCCTCAATTGTATTCTTTTCCTCGCTTTGTAGGGGCATAAGAAGAGACTGATGGATGCGCCAAGCTGGAGGGGAGGCGAAATAATACCGAGCCCTCGTTTCATCGGCTGCAATAAGGCTGCCTGCTATCTCTGCGAACGATTCCTGAGATCGCTTGGCCGCTATAAAACCTCCCAGGCCCATAACCGCGTGTACAGAGAGTGGGACGTGCCTCAAGCTTACATTACAAGTAAAGCTCTTCAAGACCAGTTTTTGGAAAGCTTGAACAGAGTTAGCGACACTATGTTGAGGACGCTCAGAGAACTTCTAGGGATTGGAGGAGGAATGCCACCATATCGCGGCTACGATGACGGCCGCCGCGAAAGCATGCCGAGTCCAAGATGGTGAGCCGAATGTTGAAGAGAAGTAAGGAGTCCTGTTTGACTCTTCCAAGCAGATGTATTGCCGGTTTTTTTGTCTCGCATCTTTCTGTTATATTTGGTTTATTTCCTTTTCTTCTTCTTCCTCCTTTTCTGTGCATCTCATCCAGGCTCACCAGTCTCTCTGTTGTTAACAGGGTGCCGTCTGAGCGATCGGTAGAAACATGTAGTTTTTCATATTTAATCCAAACACAATTTAGTTCTTTTTACCATAATCCGAGAGCCTTTGGCTGGAGGTAAGAAGAATAAACTTTTGACTGTGTGATATCAAGAGCCTGAAGATAGCTGTTTGGAAAAGAGGAAGGCACATACGACGTTGGAAGATTTGAGACAATTTAGTCATCACGTCTGTTGGTGGGGACTAACAGAAGACCGGCGCCTTTTATTGGTCCAGAAATGGTGCACAAAGCTAGCTTAGCATATAGGTCAGGTTAGTCTGCCTCGATCCTAAGAATGGGTTCTGCTCTAGAAACGGGGTTATAGTTTAGTGGCTAGAATACCTCGTTGTGGCCGAGGAGACCCGTGTTCGATTCACGGTAATCCCAGTAGATCTTAAATTGAGTGCCACTGCTCAATGTTTTTTTTTTTTTTTTGGCACTTTTTTTTTATCTCTTTAGATAGAAACATATTTGAAGGTTGACTCTTGGTAGACGTGGGCAGTTTTTTTAGGCGCTGATTTGTTTTTCCTAGCTCGCAGATCTGTATAAGTTGCATGCTGCAATGACTGACAAAATACAAAACATGTGACTAAACAATAACGGTCTTTTCGCAACGGCTGCACCGACTGGAACGCCTGACAGAGTCAGGCAAAAAAAAAAATACGAAAGGAAGATTACGAACTCGAAACTGCTTCACCGAGAAATAACCCTTGGGGCTACCGTGAATCGAACACGGGTCTCCTCGGCCACAACGAGGTATTCTAGCCACTAAACCATAGCCCCTTTTTCAGGGCGAACGGGAGAATCGATCGGATCGTGGTGGTGGCGCCTCTGTCCAGCACCAATGAGAGCAGGAGCGCGGTCAACGGACCGGAAACTGTGGAGTCGTTCCTGCCCAGTTTTCGACCAGCATCTCCACTTGCCCAGAGTTTGCCCAGAGTTTGCCCAGAGGTGCCAGCCAGAAACGTCGAGGTTAGTGCCTGCCGCCTGCCGTTTATGCTTGTTTTTCGCTCCCTGCAGCGACATCCGGCATTTACAGCGAGCTAAGCCTAGTAAAGGCGTCGATGACGGCTACGCGAGGACGACCATTGTTGAGGTTGGCGTGTGCGAGCATCATGGCCGGGGATTGTACTCTCTTTATTGACTTGATTTTTCGTTTCCTCTTATTTTAAAGACACATAGAACGTAGAAACTCTGTACATAAGCGACCAGTCCAAATTTCGGTCGAACGCATGCAACGAGACGCGAGCTGGCAAAGGCGGCAAGAGCGACCGCAAAGACACGGCACGACACAGGGAAAGACCCCACATCCCTGGCTACGGTGATCACCCGTCTTGCGTCTCTCGTATTCAACCGCCGCGGTTCGCGTCGCAGATGCTCTTGTACATTTTGTTACCCTCCAGTTGTGCCCATGCTCGTCTTGCATTCACCCGAGAGTGAGGCTGGTGAGCAGGGAGAACAAAATGGTCGTTTCTTTTTCACAATCTACACAAAACGTCTTCTTTTCCCTTGGACGTCCTCCCACTACATTTCATCGCACATAAAAGTACCAACATGCTGCTCTTTATACACAATACACTCGGTGTTGGCCCCTTCTAGGAAGTCCTCTCTCGACTTATCTTGCTGCGCGTTTCATTGTTTTCGCCGCCTGGCACATCTCGCGCGCGACATCCCTTTCGCACCCATTATCTTTTACCCTCCCCTCCATCTACGATGCACACCTCAACCTCCGCCGGGAGGCCGTGTGCCATGGCGAAGGTAACCTTCCAAAGGCGTGTTAGGTTGCACGCATGTCTAGCCTCTCCCACGGCTTGTCTGGCGCAACACGGGGGAGAACAGGGGGGGGGGGGGCGAAACAGAAAAGAACATAAATTGTGGAGTGAAGCTGGGGTAGGGATGGCCAGCAGGTGCTCGGGAACCACAAGAAGCCTTTTTTTTTCCTTTGCTTTTCAATATGTTTATTTCGTAGTCCCCTTCCATCCCCAGCGAGATTTCCGCCGATCCCATTGCCCGTGCATGCACCAAAAGTTCAGGGTCGCAATGGCTTTCCCCCCTCTCCGTGGCCCAACCAACATACTCGCATGGCCGCGCGGGACTTGTATCCATGGCAAGCAAGTCGTAATACCAGTGTATGCGGCGTTGAAGCACATATTTCTTTGTCAAAAAACATAAAAAAAAACCTGGCACTTGGCCAGAATCCACTGGAGGATGTCCTTTCTTTTGATTTCCCCTCTGTTGGCTCGTATTTCTCCATCTTGCACTTCAGGCTGATTACGATGGACGATCATTGCTTTATTTGCCTCTCCCCCAACTTACCATATTGGGCAACTTATGCCGTGTGCCCAGGGTTGACCATTATTTACGATACGTTTGCTCATGTATTTTTACCTCGCAGTGTTTCCATTGCAATTGCTACTCACTATCTTCTTTTCAGGACAGTCTTGGTGTCTGTCCCATATAAATCAAACATAGGCAGAGGCATAGAGGCTCTCCGGGGGAAAAACTAACAGACCACAAGAAGAGCCCGCACACTGTCCAGACTACGTTGTACTCCGTATTACCCCATCTGCTCCAGAGTGAGAAACCGCAGATCGTATTACTGTACCCACCTGCCCCGCGTCCGAGGACAATCGTCTTTCTCAACTCCATACTAACGGAGGCCTGCCTCGCGCAAAAGCATGGCAGGATTTGTTTCTTGTGTCGATTTCTCCGTCTTGGCACTGGCGAGACTGGGTGGAAGCAAAGGAAGGGGCACGAACACGGGGGAAGGGATACACCGATGGACCGATGGGACATGCTGATTGCCGTGCCATGTCGAAATATTTTGGCCTATTCTGGCCATGCTTCTACCTTACACCGCCCTGCCGGAGACGATCCCGCGCTGTACCAAACCCGCCCAGGTTTTGTCTCCCACCCGCACTTGCAAATATATATAAAATAAGATACGCTTCTCGCGGCGCAAACGGGCACATGGGGAAGCGGCTGCAACGATAGAGTGGTCTGTGTCTTGGCAAGGAGTCGACAAGGGAGAAAAGAGAACGCAAAGAGTCACTTTCTGGCCCATGGTCCCAGTCCTCCCACCTCCCACCTCCCACCTCACCAGCCCACACGTTTTGATCTTCTCCGCTTGTTGCTCTCATTGTTGAGTTGGTCAATCTGGCCGTGCATGTCTGCCCCTGCACTGCATATTTTATACTGTTGAGCTTGATTGATTTTTTCCTCTTCTTTTGGCCGTGCTCTCTTTCTGTATCCCCCTCGTGTTTCCGTTCCCATCTTTCGTCTCTTACCATCCTTCCCTTTATTTCATTTTTTTTTAAACTCGTGCATCCCAGAGCTATCTCAATCTGCAACACATGCAGCTGCATCGCGACTCATATCGACAAATATCAACTCTGGATATTGAAGACTGAGACCCGACGCTGACAATCTAAAGCTATAAGCTTCATCCACCCTCCCATCATGTCTCTCGGTGCCGCCTTTGTGCACCACGTTGTGCGAAACGATGCGGCCAAGCTTGACCCCCCGGAGATCTACAACTGGCGTGTCTTCGCCCTGGCCGCCGCCGCCTGTTTTGGCGGTACCCTTTTCGGCATGGACACGGGCATCATCGGCGGCGTCCTGACCATGCCCGATTTCAAGCGCGAATTTGGCCTTGTCGAGCTCGCCAAAACCAACCCGACGGCCGCCGCCAACCTGTCGGCCAATTTGGTGACGGTCATGCAGGCCGGCGCCTTTTTGGGCGCGCTGCTGGCTAACCCTGTCGGCGACCGCTTTGGCCGTAAGCCGGGCTTACTGGTCGTGTCCATCTTCGCCTTCATCGGCGGTCTGCTACAGGCTTTTTCCTACGGCAGTTTTGCCTGCTTCTACGTCGGCCGGTTTGTCGAAGGTTTCGGTCTGGGTGGTGCCACCATGTTGGCTCCCACATACGTTTCTGAGAACTCACCCCGGGCCATCCGCGGTCTGCTGATTGGATTCTACCAACTCTTTGAAACAATGGGTGCCATGATTGCCTTCTTTATTGATTACGGCGCGCTCCTGCACATCCCCGGACGTGGTTCCTGGATGGTGCCCCTTGCCATGCAGTCCCTGCCGCCCGTCCTCATCTTCTGCAGCATCTTGCTGTGTCCCGAAAGCCCACGCTGGCTGGCAGGCAAGGACAATTGGGAGGCTGCAACCAAGGTGCTTTCGGATGTTCGTCACCTGCCCGAGGCCCACCCGTATGTCCAGCAAGAGCTTCTCGAACTACGCACCCAGCTCGAGGAAGAGCGCCGCTCCGAATACGGTACAGGCTTCTGGGCCACCCAGAGAGAGTGCTGGCTCGTTCCTGGCAACCGCAAGCGCGCTCTCATGGCTATTGGTCTCATGGTCTGCCAGCAGTGGACAGGCACGAACGCCATCAACTATTATGCTCCCGTCATCTTCAACAACCTGGGCGTTAGTGGCACCACGCAATCTCTCTTGGCCACGGGCGTGTATGGCATCGTCAAGATGGTGAGCTGCGCCATTTTCATCACATTCTTGGCTGATACTCTGGGCCGCCGCTGGTCTTTTATCTGGACAGCATTCTTCATGTCCTTTTGCATGTTCTACCTGGGCTTCTATGTCCGCTTCGACCCGCCTATCAAAGGTGCCGCCATCCCTCCCGCCGGCTACGTCGCCCTCGTCATGGTCTACCTGTTTGCCGCCGCTTTCCAGTTCGGCTGGGGGCCCGTGTGCTGGATCTATGTCTCGGAGATCCCCACCAACCGTCTGCGCGGCTACACTGTCTCGCTCGCTGCTGCCACCCAGTGGCTCTTCAACCTGGTTGTGTCGCGTGTGTCGCCCGTCATGTTGCTCCATGCCGGTGGCTCCACGGGCTACGGCACCTACTTTATCTACGCCAGCTTCTGCTTCACCATGGCCGTCCTTGCTTTCTGGGTCCCCGAGACCAAGGGTATTTCGCTCGAGCGCATGGACGAGTTGTTTGGCACGGCCGACTTCTCCAACATTGAAGACGTGGGCCGGGCCGCCAACAAAGTCGACGTTGAAGCCAGCCACTTTGAGGCCACAACAGAGAAGTAAGGCAGCAGTGGGCAGTGTGTCTGTGTACTCGTTATGACTGAATAAAAAAAAAAAAAAAAAAAAAAAAAGGCACAATAAATGAAGAGATGGGTGAGTCGAAGATGTGGGAGAGTGGAGACCGGATCATGAGCTTGAAAAGTGGGTGCCACTGAATGCTAGTCACCAAAGGAACCCCCTTGCCGACTATATACCAGTTCGGGGTGTAAGTGAGAGTGTACTTGGCAAAAGGGGAAATAGTCAATGATAATGAAAAGTAAATAACATCACTTGGAAGAATAAAGAAACGCTATCGGATCTACTGGTATTAAATTTACTACTCAATGCTAAAGACAATGCAGCGCAAGTAGACTATTGGTAGACGAGAAGCGTTCGCAACAGCAAAGTACGCAATGAGCAAACTGGTATGTAAGACGAGAAATAGAAGATGGAATATATATAAGAGAATGTGTGAGCAGTCACTACGAGTTAGTATGGCACGCCAGGGGTAAAACGAGCAGGCATTCAAGATTGTCAGGTCAACAACGAACAACGCGCCGACAACATCGACAACCCTGGCAACGCTTGTTTGGGAATCATTTTCACAGAACAGATGTGAGAGACAGACATCACAGCAGAAACCACAGCAATAGTAAAGGGCCTTTTTTCGTTCCTGCTGTTGCTTTACGCCAGCCAGAACCAGAACTTCTCGATCCAGTTGCGGGGCTTGAGGTCGGGCCAGTGCGCATCCTCGGCGTCCAGCTCGGCCTTGCCCGTATGCAGATCGGCCTCCTCCGGCTTGACCCAGCGAGTGCGCTTGATGAGCTTCCAGGCAAGGTAGAGACCGAAGAAGATGGGGATGCCGATGTATGCCGCGAGGAAGTCTGTTGTCGAGTGTTAGCATATATTCCTAGAACCAAGGGCGCAACTCAAAAAGCAAGAGATGAACAATGCGCAAAGGAGGAGGAGATACGTACTGCTGACATCCCAGTGGCCGTGGACGAAAACATGAAAGCCGTTGAAGATGATGATAATCACGAAGAAGCAGAGCGAACCCCAGGCCAGGTACGGCTGGAAGGGGCTCTTCATCACCAGGGTGTTGCGGTCAATGCCCTGGGCCTCGAGCGCCTTGTAGAAGCGCAGGTAGCACACGCAGATCGAGCTCCAGGTGAAGAGACCAGCAATAGTCGTCAGGTTTTGAAACCAGCCAAAGGCCGTGGCGGCACCACCGGAGCCAGCCGACAGGTAGGTCAGCAGACCAACGGCGGCCGTGGCGGCAACAGCGTAGTAGGGCACACCACGCTTGGAGCAAGTCAGGAAGATGGCGGGAGCCTGGCGGTTCTGGGCCAGAGCATACAGGTAACGGGAGCCGGTGTACAGGAAAGCGTTGGCGGACGACGAGGCAGAGGTCAGAATAACAGCATTGATAATCGAGGGAAGGACCTTGATGCCGACATTCTGGATGCCAATCACCCAAGGCGAGGCAGCGGCACCGGGAGCACCGTCGGCCTGGGCACTCAGCAGTCTCGGATCGTCAGCGGCGACAAGCCAGCTGATGGCGAGCGAGCCCAGAACATAGAAGAAGAGGATACGCCAGAAGACACGGTTGACCGCCTTGGGGATGTTCTTTCGCGGGTTCTCGGCCTCACCAGCGGCGACAGCCACCAACTCGACACCTCCGTACGAGAAAGCGGCGTTGACGAGCGTCGAGAAGAGACCAAGGAAGCGACCAGTGTTGCCAGTGCCGTCGTACTCGAGCATGGCACCGGGGTGCTGCCAATAGTAGAAACCCAGGCGCTGGTGCTTGGGGTTGCCACCCAGCATGACAATAAAGGCCATAAGCAGCAGGCCGACAATGGTAATAATCTTGATGGAAGCGAACACGAACTCAGCCTCACCGTAAATAGAGACAGCGATGATGTTCAGTAGGATAACAAGAACCAGGATAAGCGTGATCCAGGCCGACACGTTGATGTGGTCGGCACCGTGCCAGTAGCCGATAACGACGGAGGCGGCCGAGATCTCGGCGCAAATAGTAATGGCGGACGAGTACCAGTTGTTCCAGCCGACAGCAAATCCAAGGGCGTCGTCGACGTAACGAGCACAGAACTGGGGGATGGCACCAGGCAGGGGTAGCCAGGTAGCCATCTCACCAAGACACTGCATCATGGCGAAAATGGCGATACCAGTGAACGAGTAACCAAGCAGAACGGACAACGGGCCGGCGCGAGTTTCTGCGGAACCGATACCAAGGAAGAGACCGGTACCAATGGTACCACCAAGGGCAATGAACTGAATGTGACGCGACTTGAGACTATGGTGCGTTAGTGGATTATGAGTATAGTCGACAACAACACCATCACCATCATCAACAACATTTTGAAGCAGAAATCACATCACGAGTGACAGAAACATACCCGCGACTGACGTAACCGTATTCCTCGACACGCTCGATGCCGCCGAGAGCAGCGCTGCCCTCGACAATCTTGTCCTGTTGCTTCTCTTCATTGCTGCCCTCATAGGCCGGCAGGGCCTGGGCCTGGACCTCCACGTCTTTCTCCGACATGGTGGACAGGGGAGAGGTTGGTGATGGTTGTTGAGTATGGAATAACAAAACAAGTCTCAGTCGACGCTGAGGTCAGAATAAAGAGGAAAAGAAAGAAGTGCTGAGGGGATACTCAGAGTTAACGAAACAAGAAAAGTTCACAACATCCGTGGTAGGGGCACGCAGGAAGAGTTAAATAAAATGAGGACGGAGGGGAGTGATGGGAGATGAAGAACGGCCAGGACCCAGGGAAGCAGAGCAGATAAATAAGAGTGACAAGGATGGGGGCGGATGGTGGATGAGGCGTGCAGGGCCATTAAACGGGCAAGGAGGGCGTTGCAGTGACCGAGGGGGGATAGGGTGTGGTGTAGGTTGCAGATGCAGGGTGTAGGGTGTAAGTGGTACAAGGGGACCGTCACACGCCAACGGGACGATATGGGGAGAGGGCATCCTAGCTGAAAGATGAAGGCAATGATCAAAGGGCAAGGCTGCCTCGCGGTGCTTGGGTAGGTGCATGGGGTGCAAGAGGGTACGTGCTGGCTGGATTCTGTGCATATGCTTCTTGGTGCCTTTTTTGTCTTTCCTTCTTTCTTTTTCTTTTCTTTTCTTTCCTTTTCTTCCTATATCGTACTTTTCGTCTCCATCCTCCTCGATACTGGGCGAGCGGGTAACACCAGCTGCGCCTGGTAAGAAATTGTAAGATTGTGATTGTGTTCCCGTAATGGGCAGCGTGGCTGACGTGATTGTCTGTGTTTCTTTTGATACAGACCACCTTCAAGGCGCCCTGTACGCTCTGTTTGTCTTTCTCCCGTGTCGCTTGTTGGCGTAACTCGGAAAATGGGGCATGGCTGGCAGCTTGGGGTGCAACCTGGTTTCTCTCCGTGTACTTGTTGATAAAAAAGGGTATACGTTCGTATGTACCGTGGAGATCACAAAATAACACGCTTGCCGCATGTGCTGCCCTCATGTAAACATACACACACGATCATACACATATAATTTGTGTGTAAAGAATCAAACACCCGCCCTAAATTTGCAAGCTAGACGAAAAACAATAGAGTCTCGAAAGAAGTCCTCACCAAAGCTTTTGCCATGGCTTTGCCCAGAAAAGTTACCCGTCTTGGCTTGCTCATCATTTGTTCTCACCTGCACTCTCTTCTCAACTGCTTGTCTCTGTTCCTTTTGGTGGCAGGTCTACTGGTACACCCAATCACCCCCTTTCTCGGTTGCCAATGCTCGATCCGGAAACGAGTCGTGTGCTGCCGGCCCTGCAGGCAGGTGAATCCACCTTTTTTTTCTTTGGTGTCTTTTTTCGTGTCTCTTTCTTTTTCGCGCTGGCTCTGTTCGTCTGGAAGTGTTGTTACTGAAGGATCAAGAAAATATGTGCTTCACCATCACCGTTCTGGCGGGCGCCTTTTCTTTTGGCTGTCCTGTGGTCTCTTTCTTGTCTCCATTCTCAGTGTTGACATTGAGATATCTTGGTATCTCTCTGTTATGCAAGGCCAAAGCTTCTCTTGTCCTTCTCCGTGGGGGCCTCGGTCACCGAGGGATCACGCCGTCTGCTGCAATCCACCAGGTTAGTCCGCATCCAGTGCGTCCTTGTGATAGTAGGGATGTCGAGCCAGATCAAGGCTGCTCGACAACGTAGGGAGTTGACGATGCAGTTCCTGCTAGTCATGGGAAACTGTTTTGAGTGTGCTCTCTGTGGTCGAATCATGAAACCCAAGAGTAATAAATGAGGCGAATTAAGCTTCAAGCGCCCGAGAGTAAAAGGCAGCATCAAACCTTCCCGGCATAGCAAGTGTGTGCACCCAGTCGCTTAGCTCTCCCAAACAAGCAGTCTTAGCGGCCTAGATTAGCAACCTAGACGGAGACTAGAAGCTGGAAGGATGCCACTGGGAGGACGGGGAGAGGCTCCAGTCGCCTACGTGGTCGTGTGCTGTCCATTGTTGGGGATAAAGATATTGTGCTGCAAGGGAAGCAGCAACAGCCCACACACCCACAGCCCACCAATTGTCTCACATAATC
This sequence comes from Sporothrix euskadiensis, assembly GCA_019925375.1. Taxonomy (NCBI): domain Eukaryota; kingdom Fungi; phylum Ascomycota; class Sordariomycetes; order Ophiostomatales; family Ophiostomataceae; genus Sporothrix; species Sporothrix euskadiensis. The sequence goes on from JADHKQ010000058.1 coordinate 12,512, forward strand.
TGTGCCCAGAGGGGGGAACGGCCGTGTGATACGAGGGACACAGCACATACAAAAGAGGCGTGTCGATGCTGTACAGAGCACAGGCACAAAAACACGCGTGAATGATACTGTGTCGTTGGACGTTCGTTGCACCACTATGAAATTTGGTGCCAGGCCAGCGAGAGGCCAGGCCGTCGTGGTGGTCTGTACTCCGCACGTATTGGAGAGAGGGCTCTCTGGATAAAGCAAAAACTCTGTGATTACATCATACTCACAGAATGCCATCCATCTTGCTCGCATCTGCAATTGGAGAGCGTCCCAATCTTGAACTATTTGGCCGAGACGGATAGGGACCCCCCTTCGGCGCCTCCGAGACGTTGCTGCATGCTGGGAAACAGGTGCCAGACTGTGTAAATATATAGAAAGGGCACGAAAAGAAAAGGTTGTTGGTTCGTTGTGTGGCGTCTGTGCGTTGAGGAGAAGGGCGATTTGGGAGCGCAACGATAAATGGGAACATGGGCCAGGGTAACCCATCGAGCAGGCCAATCAATAAAAAGAAAAAAATACTCAGACGGAAGCAAGAGCGGAAAGGTAGTGGTCCGCCGTTCTTTCCTCGCCAGCGCGCATCTTGCGGAAGGTGTAAAATGTACAAAGCTGAATGTGCTCGAGAGGGGGGAAGGTGCAATTGATGGGGTTTGGGAGTCTGCAGTCTGCCCACCTGTCCATTTGCCAAGGCACCGGACGCCACTTTGAGAATGCCCGTTTGCCCCCTCCATGCCCGTACTCGAAGAAAAAGGCCTGTCTACCTTGATATCTCCAGGGGTGCTTGTTGCACACTTACTGCCGTATCTTTGGACGTATCTTTCTGCTAAGAAAATATCAGGGGGCTCTCCATGGTCATCTTCTTGCCAGCGTACGTCGTATTTCTGTGCTTTATTGCAGCTGGCCCCCCTTGCTTGATGCGTGCCGTGCGCGTCCACTGGATATGGCTGGTGTTACGATAAGCCCAATGTCGTTATTTACTTCTTCTGATAGACTGGGAGATATGGCGTGAATTAGAAAGTGTACGGAGTACACTTTTTTCTCCTCTCGGCAAGTGGAGGTTCCCAGGCCGCCCCCGCACTGTGATCGCTCCTCACTCCTCTATTCCTGCCTGGGCCGTCCCGTATTATTCTCACTGATAGTCCACAACGCTGTCGGAATCGCTGTGGTTGCTGGTCCTTCTGCCGCTATCTCCTGCGGGATGAGATGGATGCCCCAGCGGCCAAGAGTGGAGCGTTCCTGGAAGTGGGCGTCTGTGACTTCGTGACTGTTTTTTGGGGGCGCTCTGAGGTCACTCTGGCGCACTTGGCCGTGCGGCTCCAAACCAGTCCCTGATGAAGGGATGTCGCCTTGCGCACTGAAAGACATTAATTCTGCCACTACCGATGCGTAGAAGACGCAGAAGGCTCTTTCTGAAGCGAGGCTAGCGAATCCCCCCTTGAGACTCTCGCGATAAGCACTTCCCCACGCGCCCCAATGCCCCCCATCTCACTTGGAGATTCACCTCTCACGTACTCCGTAGCTGTACAGAACCCAAAGGTCTTCAAAGGAATCACCACTGACAAAATCCCACCCTGCGACCACGAGCCGTGCTACAAAGCTCGTCGTAATACGCGTCTCGTTCGACGACGTGCAGGAGAGTCAATGGGTGAAAATTACAAACGTACCAACGACTCAGGTCTGATGCCGGCGATCCTTTGCCGGTCGAGAAGATGATCTTTCTGACAGCATCCACAACAACGCTGCCCTCTCTCTCCACTTCTCTTCACTTCAAATGTTTACCTTGCTCGCAAGCTTGTCAAGGTGTCGCCTTGACAGCCTCACTGCCTCGCTACTTCATCTCTTGCCCTCTTGCACCACCGTCGCTTGCATAACAATGACCCCTATCACGGGCGACAGCAGCAGTGCCATAGCTGAGTGGCCACATTGAATGGAAAACCGACCTCTGTTTGCCCAATCACAACCTTTGCCTTTCAGGCGAGGCATCCCAACTGGTTTCTTTACCGAAAGGGAGGCGATGTAACACAGCTTCGGGGGTAAAGCTCGGGCATGGGGGTTGCGAAACTTACAGCTGTTAGGAGCAGTCTCAACAAGGAAGGTCGTCAAGGTTGTCGCTCATAGGCTGGCCAGGCGATGAGGCCCAGATGTCGTGATCGATGGTGCAAGGATAGGTTAGGCGGAGCAGAAGAAGAATCACTTGAAAAACAAAGCAAAATAAAGACTGACACGGAAAGGTGGGAGTGTGGGCATGGTCCACCCCCTAAAAGAACCATCAGCTGATGGGACGGTTGATGGAGAACAGACGCAAATTTACCTATATCTGAACTGGATGGATTACGGACTGATACATAAAAATATCCATCATGGCACATACATATGGCAAGGAGATTTACAAAGTAGAAAACCCAGTGCAGAACAGGCACGACGAACACGCCTACACTACGACGTACTGTGGTAGATCAACCCAGAAAATAGCCCAAAGTCCTTCGAGAATGCATCGGCACAGGGAGGATCTGTACCCAGAGGACGGCCAGAAGAGACCAACACACTTGTAGGATGCGTACTCAGTACAAGAATATGTCCTCGCAAGCCCTCGCAAGCCCTCGCTTCGTGGGCACGGCCGATGCTTGCGTATCTGCACCGAAAAATATGTGTGCATTTTAAAACCAAATATTCAAATCCCAAGCTTGTACGACGTACATTGTAATAATGGTGCATTTACTCAAGAAAAACGGCAAGACAGCCTGAACCTATGGCAGCAATTTTTCACTGTGCAACTCAATATTCAAAAGCGCACATATAAGCACAAGCAGCTCTGACACATGTGAGGTCAGCAGAAATGTCCCTTTCCTCTTCTTACAGCCAACCCCTCCTTTTTTCATTTCTAGTCTGCCACCTTTCGATCCTTCAAAGTCATTCTGTGGTCCTTGATTTTCAGCCTCTTCTTCAAAGACCCACGTCTGAGGCTGGGCCGGGCATAGCTCGTCGATAGAACGGCGAGAGGCACCTGTGGCTCCAGGTGCGTTAGACAGTCATCATAACTGACTAGCAAGGGCGAGATGCGCCTGCTCTGTGACCCCCATCTTTTCGGGGAAAACCCTCTCGGGGAAAGGAGTCAGGGTGGAGACGGACATAAATATTGGGAGTTGGGAAAGAGCCACGCCCGAGCCACCATTGCAGCTTGCACCTTATCTCTGGGCGGCAGGAGCTATCCCTAAGAGGAAGCTGCTATCTGCCCTTCTGCTCCTTCCCCCTTTTCGACTTTTATTCACATTTTGTTTGCCTTACATGCAAGCATCACATTGTACGTCGTATTTTGGCCCCTTCAGCTCTCTCATTCGGCTGTCACTCTGATATTTTATTGGCAGTTATGCCACTCGGGACGCGCTTGCTCATCGCTTGCCTTGCCTCTAATTAGTAGTTGTGCTTTATTTTCCGCGATTAAATGATCCACATATAGATAGCACCTTCTCTTTCGGGACAATCGCCCAGGCCATTCGTGTAAGTCGTCTTCGTTAGCATGAGGCAAGTGCAATCGGGGCGCCGCTGCACATATTGCAACATGTTATTGAAAACGCTCGGCAATTTCGAAATCAAACGTACCAAAGGTACATGATGATGCTGCAATACCGTAGGACGCTTGAAATAATTCTATGGTGGGCGTAAAAAAGGCGCCAGAAAAGGTCTAGAACAATACTAAACGGGAGGCAAAATTCGAGATGCTGAAAAGCAACAAATAAAAGCACATGATCAATGTCAAACTCGAAACTCATACCAGAACTCGAGACCATTACTTTTTCTTACAGAAATCATTGGGTCAAGCAATTACTTCTCTTTATTTGCCTGTAATCAGTACAGAGTACTTTGCCAGTAATCAATTAGACGTGCAACGGATATGGTCGACTCCTTTTCCCGATCTCACCATCCTTCAAACGTTTGGCCAAGACTACAGAAAAGCCTCCTGCTCGTGTGTTATCTTTCCCAGTCGAGAAGAAGCCCCCCAGGTGAGCTATCCGAGTCTCTCAAAAAAGATACCGAGCATCTGTCTTCAACCCTTGTCAACGTTGCTCGAGTCCTCCCATTCCACGGCTCTATGAGCTCCCTGTGCTCCGTGCTTTGCAGAACGAACCTGATGTGAACGGGACGTGTCACCCCTTCGAACGCTCTCCGCCTCGTTACTTTCAGCCTTTCTTCTTTCCAGGCTTCTAGAAGGAAGCCGGGTAGAAAAAAATGGAGAAAGAAAAGCAGCTACTGCACCGTAGTGCTGCAAAGAACCACATCTCCTTCCCATCATACTCCGTACTCTATCTTGGCTGAGCACTGGTGGACAAAAGCGTCCCTCAATTCAGCCGTGGCCTAGTCTAGAACAGTTCACCGATACCAGCCTTTATGCACAGAAAGAGGCACAGAAGCAGAAGATAAGGTCTTCAAGGCGACCGCAATGGCGATGGCGATGCCATGATAACGATTATCAGCAAGAAGCCCACTCGGCTTTCCTGTGGCCTCAGTCGACGCATTGCTGCTCTTATCTCTCCCAACTCCTTTCACGTCAACAAAACAATATCAACTACGACGTACTCCGCAGTTCAATCCACTTGGGACTCAGAGAAGAAAAAAGGACGTGCACGGCCTCAGAGAAACAAGGCTCGCGGAAGCTGTGTCGTAGGCCAGACTTCTGAGAAGCAAAGGACCTTGGGCAAGCAACGTCGATCCAAAGTACTTCATAGTATGTACCTTGTGTCTTTTTTGTGGCCATCTTCCGAGCCAATACGGGGCACCCACGAAAGCTTTCCCCTCTCGAAGCCGAGCACGATAGTACGTGCCCCAATCATCTCAGTGCTGAAAGGACCAATGCCTGCCCAGCTAATAACAGGGATCAGTCAAACTCGTAGTAACTGAACAGGTTTCCCGCTCCTAGCGCCAAGTGGTTCCTCATCACTCTTCCATCACTGCTGTCTCGAAAGCTTCGTAGTTCATGAGATATCGTCCCTTACGTTTATCATATCAGAGAAGTTCAAAAGAGCTGCGGGGCGGCCGAGCTACTCTGCTGCATACGGCATACGGGGAATGGTAGAAGGATGGGCATTGCTGCATTGCGGCTGCATGATGCACTGGAGTAGCTCTTCTGTAGTAATAATAGCAGTTCTGCTGTCTACGGTATATTGCCAGTAGCATCCCATCACCTTTGATGTTCTATCATTTTATCTTAGTTCAATCGTCCTTTATTGTGCTGCTTTTCTTTCCCCATGATAAGGTTTCTTTTGATGCCCAAGAGGCAGAGGCGCCAAACAGGTCCAAACCAGCCACCAAATCCACCCACACCTGACACCCCGAACACCACGAAATCCAGGTAGAGTGATCTACCAGTGCGACTGTGTTTTTGAAAGGTTGGGTGGAAACGAGCAAAATAACCAGTCGCAGCACCACTCTCCATTCGATCAAGAAGAAAAGCAGACCCAAATGCGGTCGCACTTTGAAATAGAGTTGTACGAGGGTCTGTTCGTTCAAAAACAGTACTAAGTATCCAGCTACCAACAGCGTTGCTAGCAGTTGTGCATCCCATCCCACCTCTCTCTCGACCCTCCTCGAGCTTTCGTCTCTTTCCTTGCTACGGCCCATTCGTTTTAGATAGTGTCTAAATCTTGTTCTCCACACACACCATGTCGACTACACCTCCTCAGTATGCCAAAATGCTCCAAAGCCTCGTACGGAGTACCTGGGCCCAACCTTCTGACAGCTGGTATCATGTGGTTGCTTCTCGCGAGCCTTTTCTTTATCTATTTATTGATATTCTGCTTCATTGTTTTCCCTGCCTTGCGTGCTCCGTGCTCATTTCCCCAATGGCATCAACAATAAAGCGCTTGGCACTCCACACCATCTCCTTTCTTTTTTTTTTCTCTCCCAATGCCATTTATTGATAACGATACTGGGTACTCATGCGGGCAAAAGATGCAAAAGAGGACGCGCCACAACGGCTGCAATTACTCGAAAACGAACAGCTTCCTATCGAACAAACGATGGCGCTGAGGCTCCCAAGGCGAGCAGCACAACAACAGCTAACCACGAATGGAATTGCACGCTTCCAAAGTCCCATCCATGACCAGCAGACGATACGATTGACGAACGGTACGAGCAAATGCGAGCTGCCTCTCTCTGTATGTGCTGTCTGCTTGTTGGAAGGCTGCTAGAATCGTGCTCTTCGTAATTTCAACATCAGCGAGTGAATTGCGCAAGACGAAATCACGTCGAATGGGTGAGGGTCGCATTGTGTCTTTCGCTCGCTTTGCTTCGCAAAAAGCTCACATAATTACGTGCATTTGTACGTCGTATTGTATTTCAGAACATACGAGGTCAACAGACCGCTCCGCACAGGTTTCCTCTCCGTAGCTTGGTCCGGCCGCTTGACGAAGGGCAGGGGCTTATCTTTGAGCGTCTTTGCCAGGCTGCCAGGGCGCAGCACACTTTGAAAAGGCCGGCCGACACAGAGTCCAAAGAGCCATCCGAAAATCAACAGCATGAGCCGTGTAATCTGTCCATGTGCATCGCTGAATGCCAAAGGCAAAACTTTGCAAGGTAAACGTCAGGGACCCTGAGATTTTCGCACATGCTCTTAGTTCTTCCTCCCAGGTATGCTGTACCGTAAAAGATACCCAGATGTACATAAAGTTTCGAGGCAGTTGTCCCAGCGTTCCTAAATAGAACCATGCTGTGCCACTGGTGAACACAATGTGGTGCCGACAAAGGGAGAGGGGGGGCCGACTTGTACTCGATATGATATACTGAAGCAGCAGCTGGCCGCTTCTACCAATGTGCCTCTTGCACTTGCAGCTTTGGTAGCTGGGCATCACCACCACCGCCACCAGCAGCGATGGACTGTTCGACAGTCTCCTTCGTGCCTGGCCCTGAGCTTTCTTTCGAGCCAAGCCCCGACACTAAACCCCATCGCGACCATTCCCTCCAAAACGACGGCCGTTTCTGTCCTGGAACCGCCAACTCTGAGACCTCAGAAGCAGTGTTGCATGTCGGACAATATGTGTGCGTGTTTGGGGTTGCCGGGTACACGTCGTGTCCGTATGTGGCGTTGAGAGACACCCGGCCGACAATGTTGCCCGTCTCTAGGCGGATCCATGTGTCAATAGAAGGTCGGCGGTCGGTGGGCAATACGGCTGTAGCAGCCTGCCTCAGGCTTTGTTCTGTGATACGAACTTGCCGGCCGCCTCGCGTCCATGTGCCGTACCCGCCGTAACCGGTGTGCTGACCAAAGCAGATGTGAACACCTGTGCCGGGAATATCAACACCAGGCAACGTACGGCCTGAGGACCACGTATGGCACCACGTATCTCCATGGTCATGGCCAACGAACATTGCTGCCACGCCAGTGCCGTTGCCCGAGGAGGCGATGGCCCGCATAAACGACTCGTCCTGGCCGCCGTAGGCACAGCCCCCCTGAAGGCCACTTGGACACCAACCCTCGGCCTGTTGAGCCAGCGGCTTATCGTCGTTGATGCCCGGCTGCCGGTAAGGGTTGATGCTTGTGCTATTCTTCCCGCTGTCCTTCCCGTCTGGTGCGGCGTTCATTTGCAAGGCATATGCGACGTTGGGAGGGATGTGGACAAAGACCAATGATGGGATGGCGATTGTGTACTCGTCTTGCAGCTCTGCTTGGGTCTTCTCGAACCATGAGACGGCACTGTGATCCACCCAGTTCTCTTGCCCAACGCGCTTGCCGGTTGTCGCATCTTTTTGCTGGAAGTGGAAGCCGCCGCGACTGTCAAAGAACCACAGGATGAGCCTAGGAACACAGTTGTCGGCCAGTGGCATGCCATTTGAGATCGAACAGTTGGAGCCGTACACGGGGAGGTAGTAGTTGGTCACGCCTGCGCGGCGGGTATCTCCATGCTCAGCAGCCAGCAGCATATTGGTCGTCCGAGACAGCCCAGCGGGCACCTGCTGCTGTTCACGCGACAACAAGCCCGCTCTCGACAGGTTAAAGTCGCTGTCGTGGTTGCCGTAGGTGGACGCCCAAGGCACGCCGCGCTTGATCATGGGTGAGACGATCTGGTCGAGATAGACGGTGCTGTTTTCGAGAATGGTATTCTCGCCCGTGATGAGGTCGCCGTTCAGGACGACAAGGTCAGGCCGCTCAGCTTCGAGTACATCCTCCATGACCCGGACCGTGCTCCGGTCCTGCTGCGGCCCCCAATGTGTCCAGGCATCTTGTATGGCGCGGTCAGTAAGAAGCCGGAAGATGGCGAAGCAATAAATACAAGACTCAAGACTCACTCTCGCCAAAGTGTAAATCTTCAAATATGGAGATCTGGAAGGACCCGTCACGGCGGAACTGGAGCGGTGCCGTCGGGTCACGAGCGGCTCTTGAAGCTCTTGAAGCTCTTGAAGCTCTTCGCGCAATATGCCTCGGAGAACCGCCCGTGTCTGCCGACAAAAATATCGCCGACGTGGTCACGATGCCAACAACGCCGAGAAAAAGCGCGAGCGCTGATGGGTTCAACATCGCCGAGGTAGCGCGTAGACTCGGCTTTCAGGTAAGGGGGTCGCGCCGCGTCCCGAAAACCATTGTAGTGGGCTGAAAAGGGCGGAGATAGAAATGAACTATAGAAATACAGATCAAGATGTTTCCTTGAGGTGAGTCAAGACGCAATTCCCAAATTGGGAGATGTTTTCGTGTCTCCTGGAACTGTTGCATACAGGCAGGAACGGGATACAAATTAGTATTAGCGGAAGGAGCGCTGAGTCTCAAATAAATTCAGGGCAGTCGCGACAGCACGTGATCCGTAAACAAAAGTCATTGGTCATTTCCAATTTCAATTCTTTTCCTCTTCGTTACTTTATATTTCATTACGGAGCACTCCGTACAGAGCACATGGTCACACACGTTACAGCTTGTCCTCATCAAACGGCCCGTCCTCCTCGACCCGCTGCCAAATATCGTTCAGCACACTCGCCTCGCGCTCAATAAACTGGCCGTAGCCCTTGCCGCCAACAATGCCCTCGCCGTCGCGATCCCACACAACCTTGCCGCGCAGCACCGTGTACCGCGGCCAGTTGGTGACACGCTTGCCCTCGTACGGGGTGTAGTCGACGTCGTGGTGCAGCATGCTGTTGGTGATGGTCAGTTCGTCGAGACCCGCAGGCCGCTTGGGCGAGCCCACGTTGGGGTACCAGACTACCAGATCGGCGTCGGACATGCCAGGCATCATGGCGCCCTTTTTGGGGTAGAGGCCGTACAGCTTGGCGGCGTTGGTGGAGGTGACCTCGACAAACTTGGTCAGGGGCAGCTTGTCGCGGCGGTCGGTCGCAGAAAACGTCAGGGGCAGTCGTGTCTCGACGCCAGGCAGGCCGTTGGGGATGTGGCGGAAACGGCCGACGGGGAACTCCTCGGAGATGCACGTCTTCTTGCCGGTGACGTCGTCGTCAAAGTTGAAGGGGCAGTGGTCGGAGCTGAGAACAGAGAATGTGCCATTGCGCAGCCCTGTCCAGATGACGGCTTGGGCAGCAGCATCACGCGGCGGCGGCGAGCAGACGTGCTTCGCAGCCTCGAAACCGTGAGGCGCGTCCAGGTGCTCCTCACGCGTCAGGAACAGGTACTGGGGGCAGGTCTCAGCAAACACCGGCTGGCCGCGTGTCTGAGCCTCGCGGATGCGCTTTGTAGCACCGGTGTCACTGATGTGCACAAGCAGGATGGGTGTCTGGGCGACGAGTGTCGCAAGCGCAATGGCGCGGTTGGTGGCCTCGTCCTCGAGCAGCTGGGGGCGAGAGTGGGCGTGGTAGCGCGGTGCAACGAGGCCGCGCTTCTCAAGACGCTCCGTCAGCCAAGTCAGGACGTCGCCGTTCTCGGCATGGATCATGGTCAGGACTTTGTTGGCGCGCGCCTCGGCCAGGACCGACAGGATCTCGTTGTCGCGCAGCTGCAGCGCCTCGTAGGTCATGTAGATCTTGAGCGACGTGATACCGCGCGAGGGCAGGGAAGAAATCTCGGACAGAGCCTGGTCGCTCGCGTTGCCGACGAGCAGGTGCAAGCCGTAGTCACAGTAGCAGTTGTCGCGGGCAAGTGCGTGGGCAGCGTCAAGAGCTGTCAGAAGAGAGGGCTCGGTGCGCTGCTGCGGCGCAAAGGCAACCAGTGTTGTGGTGCCGCCGGCAATGGCTGACCGTGTGCCGGTCTCAAACGAGTCGGCAGACGAGCCCTTGCCGAACATGCTCGGCTCCTGCAGATGGACATGGCAGTCAACACCGCCCGGCATGACGTAGCCGCCCTCAGCATCGATCAGACGCTTTGTTGATGCCGAGGCCAGCGACCCTGACGGCGCAAGCAGTGCAATCTTCTCGCCGCGGATACCAATGTCGTAGGCGGCGATGTCGGACGCAGTCACGCACACGCCGTTGGTAATGACCAGGTCATATTCTGTACTGGCCGCCATTGTGAAGTTCGATGTATGTGGAATTCGATGTAGGTGTGCGGCAAAAAAAGAGGAGGGAATAGTCGCGAGATCGAGAAGGTTGGTTGAAAATTACAAAGACGAAACCAGACTCTACGAAAGAGACAGGGTCTACGGAGCCTTTTAAGCACTCCCAAAAAGAGCTCGACAGATCGGGGTCTGACGGCGCGGTCCTGTTGCATCACTCCCAATGAGGAGAAATGCTCACGATAAGCTCGGCGTTGCGCATCCAGTATCGGCGCTTTCCACTGTGCCGCTCGTGCCTCGTACTACGGCGAAATTTAGAGAGGGGTGCTGGGATGGTCTGCAACGGCTTTTAGGGCCCTCTCAGGGGTACTTTGGTGCTAACGAAGGCGCCGAGTTGGCGTCCAGGCACCGTCGGCTCATCCGATAAGACGGCATTTACGGAGTATTAATACGTGTAAGTCGCTCGCTATCGGGCCAGGCCGACCGATAAGGTTCTGACGTCGCCGTTGCGTAATTCCTGGCTTTCATTCTCACTTTTTGATCGCGACAGTACTTTCTCTGGCGTATTTTGTCTCCTGAATGTTCTCAAAAATAGTATTCACTGGCCTGCTCTTTTTTTTATGAAAAGAAAAAAAATTAAGAGAAAAAAGAAAGCCATTTCCTCTGATGAACGAGCGAAAAGTTAACAATGTGTGATGATAAAAAAAAAAAAACCAATTCAACCACGCTTTGCACATAACAAAGAAACCAACCAACGCAGACGAAAAAGTCTTTGTTTATTTTATTCAAGTGAACAACGCGCTGCTTTGAAAGCCCCGGAATAAACAAACAAACTCTCCTTGTTTTCGAATCAATACCCTTGTTCATCAACAAGGACTGCGTTGTTCATTTACGAAGAAGCCTTTGTTCGCCGTGCAACATGAACAGCACAATAAACAAAACAGCTGTTCGTAGTTCAATATTCTAGGCCATGAGAGAAGACATAAAGATGTCTTAATTCTCTTGCTTTTCAAAAAACGAAATCTCCTTTTCTCTCCAGTCACACTTCGATCTTCATCTTCACCACTCGGCCAACACACCACCAAAGACATCCTCAGAGATTCCAAATAGAGATCCCAAGCAGAGCTTTTTCTCTTAGTCTTTTTATTCGTTCTCATTGCTATTCTGCCTGACAGACAGTTTATCATTCGAGAAAAAGAATCAATAAAAAGACAAATCTCTCGAGAATGTCTATCTCCGGTGAGTTGTCCACTTTCCCCTCTTCTCCCTCCATCTCCATCACTCCTCCCACCACATCTTCCATCCCTTCCCTTTCACCCGCCATTCTCACCCACGACAACCTCACTCCCACGAGCTTCCTTGCTCGCACGGAGGGTGGTCTGGGTCAGACGTCGGTCGAGGCAGAGGTCTGGGACACCGCCCACCGCCTTTACACTTACGTCGCCTCCTGCCAACGCTCGCCTCACGCTGAACGCCTCGTCTTCTTCCGTCGCCTCGTCCGTCTCTGCCTCCACAACCGCTCTATTCTTCTCAAGGGCGTCTCTTCTTTGGCGGTGGATGGAGGTAAGGCCACTTTCGAGGCGTGTGGCGTCTGCCGCCGCCGGGAGTACTCGGCGGAGACGGAGGGCAAGTCGGCCCGGACCACCGGCAACTGCTGTTGGTTCCGCCCCGACAGCCATGCCCGGGGCTTCCTTCGGCAGGTACTTGCACTCTGCGACAGCCACCCGGAGCTTTTTGGCGACGAGGTGAGTATGGAGGAGTTTGAGGGTCTCTTTGTTTTCGCATAAGTGTCTTGTTTCCTCACTTTTTTGTTTTTGTCTTGTTTTCTTTTGCATTTTTGTTTGGTTTTCTGCAGTACCACCTTGAAGATGGAGATCATTTGTAAGTCTGGCTCAGCTTTGCATTTCTGCAATTTTTTTTCTTCTTTTTTTTTCTTGGTAAGTTTTCTATAAACAATATAAACAATGAACCCAAAATCAAGCTGCTCGTAGTGCCTCAATATATCTCGTGACTTAACCTGGTATCGAACAATACGTACAAAACACATGTATAGCTCGATCATTCTCTGATAGTCTGTAAAAAGTAGCAGCTAAAGCGAATAATATATAGGGAAAGAGCACACTTTACAGAACCTGGTCGATGGACACGACGACAAAATCGACACAACTCTCGTATGTCTGCTTTGCATTTGTGCCGAACCAGAGCCATTGCAGAACACATTCACCCGCCACAAGGCATGCATCATCGGCCAGGTCGACGGGGATCGTCACACTAAACGCCGTGTTGTTGGCCGGCAGGACTGCCAGCCTCTCGTCGGCATAGCTGTCGAACACAATCAGGCTGGCACCCGTAGCCAGGATACTGTTGTTGGCCGTCGATACAATAGATACGTTTATAGGGCCTTCGTGCGAGACGAGGATCTGTGCCGTCATGTTGACAACTTGGCCCGGCTGGTATGTCTGCTCTTGGGTCTGGTTGTCCGAAAAGACGGCACCACGGCAGAGATCCAATTGGCCTGAAAGGCAGTTAGCGGAAAGCTTGGTACGATATACCGATCAGAGGGGAAAAAAAATACTAAAAGAAACTTACATCCTGCTGCCGGTGAGGTAACATCTTCAAGTGGGATGGTGCCGTCCTTGAGAACTGCATCGACAGCTGTCTGGCCACACGCCGCAACCATGCCGGGCCCGGTCAAACGTGCAGGAGGAGACGTAATATTGCCATAAGACTGAATAAAAATAAGAAATATATTGTGATGTTGAAACACAAAATTCACATCAAAGGAGCGACTGTCGAACAAACACAAAAAATGAATGGATGCTTGGCACGTTAACGATGTCGAAGTCCAAGAGCAGGCATGGGGCGAGGAGCGTGGCTCTTTATGTCACCGAAGAGTAACCCACAATATACCAAGACACAAGACCTTCATCAAACCGAACCGCAAGATAACAAGAGACAAGGAGGCTCAAAGCAAAGGAGCAACAAAGATAGGGCCTGGAGATCATCTGCTTTCGGGATTCGGGAAGCGGCATCGACTTCAGGCTGATAGATGCGAGATTGGACGGGGGCTGATCGTGAGCTTGAAAGAGATTTCTGAGAGTTAATCGTCAATGGGGACTGAAGCTGTCCCGGATCACTTTTTGCTTATTGTCCCGAGCATGGGAAAGGGGCTCAAATGGCATGAATGTGGTCTTAGGGCATGGGATCGAGAACGTATCTAGATCGAAAACAACTTAGTTTTTTATGTGCTATGTTTTTTCATGTATTTTGTGCCGTAATAAGTTATCACTGTTGATTTATCTTCCACAGGCCATATTGTCTTGGAAGACGAACGATGCCACGCGACGAGTTTCAAGCCTTGTTCGATCGACGGCGAGACTTTTTGGCTATTTACAAAACAAACGAACGAACTCTGCACCCCAAAAGATACAGACTGCTCTCAAACGCACAAACACAAAAATATTTCAGTTTATTTTTGTATAAATATAATGGAGCTGCGATGTCGAATAGAGAAACATTGAGCTCTTCAACCGACTTGACACCATGCCTCAATCCGGCATTTCGGAGAATCAGAATGATGCTCTGGGAGGGGCTGGGAGGGTCTGGGAGGTCGTGGCAATCGGTTCGACCAGAATTCACTTCACTTTAGATAAGATGAAACACGCACAATAATACAAAATGTCAAATGGAATAATCTATGGAGAGGCCAGCCCGAACAGCTTTTTATGTGCTATCGGACTGCATCACGTATCGCAACGAAAAGGTCCTGCTGGGAGCTAAAAGTCATACAGTCTCCCTTTGAACATGCGGATACACTCTCCGCCCGCAGAATATCAAATAAACGTAAATATCCACCACACCTTTCATTTTTCAGTTCTCCACCACGCCGGTCCTTCTTCACTGGGGTTGGTTATACGCTTCTTCGTAATGTCCATAATTACACAGATGATGGCATCGGCCCATCTACAACTCATCGCTGGCCTTCTTGCGGTACGTCTCGGCCTTTTTCTGGGCCAGGTCGGAACCGATCTGGATTTGGGCCTTGACCCAGTCAACAGAGTTCCAGAAGCCCTCAGAGGCCTTAGCGAAAAAGGTAGAGGCGGGCGTGGTTGTGCCGTAGCGGAAGTACGTGGCCTGCTGGCGGGCGAATGCGCGCAGCTCGTTGATGGTGCTGCCCTGAGGAGCGGGCTGTAAAGGCGAGTTAGCAAAAAGAAACACGATATGGGGGTTGTACATCGTTGGCATTATACATACAATTCCGTAGCTGTCAAGGTAGGCCTTGATCTCGCTCTCGCTCCAGGTATCGAAGACGTTGTTCTTGGCGGTCTGGGTGGCCTTGGACAGGTAAGAGGTAGCAGTAGCGTATTGCTCGCCGCCGGCCTTGGAGGCAGAGTTGTAGTAAGACTTGGCGGCCTTCAGCAGCTCATCGCGAGCGGCGCCCGACTTCTCGGAGACCTTCTTGGCAGCTTCGTCACCAGAGGAGGCGAGGTATTCGCGGAGGTTGTCGTACGAAAGATCGTCAAACGTCCAAGCAGTCCAGCCAGAAGAAGCCTTGTGAGCGTTCTTGCGGACAAGGGCACGAAGCTGGTCGGCGTTGGACTTGTGGGGAACGGGCACGCCGCGGGCATCAAGGAAAGCCTTCAGGCGGCTCTCCGACCAGCTGTCAATGCTGTTGGAGAATGCGGCGCTGACCGCTTCAGAGACAGAATCAGTAGCCTTGGCATACAGGTTGCCGGCCTTGGAGGTAGCAGCGCCGAACTTGGCACCAACGGTGTCGTCGAGAGCCTCAGCACGGCGCTTGCGGATCAGGGCACGGAGCTCGTTGACCTTACTGCCTTGGGGAACTAGAGGATGTATTAGTATGTGCGTGCGCTTCTAGGATTCAACAGAAAAAATGTCCTTCCGCGCCTCATCGTTACGTACCAGGAATGCCGTTCTTGTCACAAAAGTTCTTGAGATCAGACTCGCTCCAGTTGTTCAGGACAGTGTCGGACAGGGTCTCGTAGGCCTCCTTGGCAGCCTTGTTCAGACGGGCAGACTCCTCCTGCATTTGAAGGTAGGCCAGGTGAGAGTTGCGGCGAACCGTGGCAATCAGCTTGTCGCGCTGTACCATGAGACGGTTAGTGAGATGAACTTGATGAGAAAAAGAAGACACTGGAATGTGCTACTATGACTTACAGTGGAGGGCTGGGGAGCAGGGAAGCCGTAGGTGTCGAGCCAGTTTTTCAGATCCGACTCTGGAGGGCTGTTAGCTATGTCTCACTTTTTCTTCACAAAATATGTCTATATTTGGGGAAACATACCAGTCCAAGTATCGTAGAGCCAGTTACCGGGGTAGCCAAAAGTCTGGTGCGACTTCTTGGCGATAGACTCAATGTTCTGACGAGCGCTCTTGAGGAGCACATCGCGCTCACGGGGTTGGGGGACTGCGTCTGGTTAGCATAGTGTAGATGAGAGAAGTGATGTGACTTTTAAGGTCTGACGAACCAGGGATGCCGTGGTGGTCGCAGAACGACTTCAGCTGGCTGTCGGTCCACGAGTTAAGGATCCAGTCCTTGACATCGACAAACGCGTTTTGGACCTTGTCT
Organism: Sporothrix euskadiensis; assembly: GCA_019925375.1. Classification (NCBI taxonomy): domain Eukaryota; kingdom Fungi; phylum Ascomycota; class Sordariomycetes; order Ophiostomatales; family Ophiostomataceae; genus Sporothrix; species Sporothrix euskadiensis. Next base: position 28,542 of record JADHKQ010000058.1, read on the forward strand.
TCGGTCTCAGTCCAAATAGACTGGACCTGTGCGACAAGCTTGTTCTTGTCCTCCTCAGCGTTGTTCTTCGTCTCAATGCCCTTGAGCTTCAGATATGAAGCAAGCTGGTCTGCGTCCCAGCTATTGTAGGGCTTCACAGCATGGTTGTTCCAGTTCTTCTGAACGCGATCGTGCAGGTCCTTGCGGTCTGCTGGCGTTGGGTAAGGGATGTTGTGGTCCGAGAGCCACTGCTCCAGCTCGGATTCATGCCACTTGTTGTAGGCTTATGCGACGCGTTAGCAAACAGATCGAGCTCAACGAGAACTAAAAGCCATCGGCGCGCTTCAATTGAAACGCTGATGTAGATGCACACAACTTACCAGCACGGTACAGCCAGCTGTCGGCTGCGATGGCGACGTCCGCCACCAGTGCGAGTGGCAAAAGAGCCTTAAGAAGTCTCATGGCTGTTTGATTGAGAGCTCAAGCTTGTTGTTCTTGAGATGTGTTTGTGGTATCCGATGATCTGTTATTGCTTTCGATGATATTGTAGAAAGTTTTGTTGAGAAAATTCACCACTTGATGGGATGAAGACGAGGAGAAAGCACTTTTGAGAAGAAGAGGGATGATCGAGGCAAAGGCACTTTTATTGAAGAGGGGGCTCCAAGTCAGGACAACGACTGGAATGGACAAAATGGAATGGTCAAAATGGAAGCTAGAATCAATCACGTCACACGTAAGGAAGGTGCGCTTGGCTGGTCTGGCTCTGGCCCCTTCTATGCTCCTCCCTTTGTTGCTTGTATCATCGACCAGTGTTTTCAATGACGAGGTACTTCCAGGCCAATTAGGTGGCGCGCTGACTGAATAACGAAAATGGAGTAAAAACTGGCCAGACTATAGGTGGCAGCTGCGTACGCAGTATCTGGGGAAAGAGCTGCACCGCACCCGAGGCACCTTCCCACAAGTACCAGTAACGACGTCGATTGTCCGATTTGGAGAGGCGATCGAAGGACAGCTTGGTCGTGCCTGCTGTTTTTGGTGCCACATGACGTCACCTGCTATTGGTCCACCGGTATTTTCGCAGATGGAGCAAAAAATGTTGTGATTGTTGCAATTTGCGGCATAAAAGCTTGTGACAGCTCTTTGCATATATTGAAACTTTTTTATAGTTCAAACGACAAGTGCGTGCGATTCACGGCTGTCGTACGACGTATGTGCTGCATCAAACGGAAGTTCATCATGGGCCGATGCGGCGGCTGCAGATGTGATGCCACTCTGGGTTGAGAGAAGCACGTGCCTGATCACATGATGAGAATAAAACGAGTAACATCGAGATTTGACAGACAAATAGGTTTGGTCAGGAGAAAAAAATGCATGTGTGCAGCTTTGATGCTGCTTTTAACCAATTAGCAAAAAAAGCCTTGTCAGTATTCAATTACGTTCATTTCCACGTGCCAGATGCGAGCAGCAGACTCAAGAAAGTAAAGCGACAGGGGCATCTGTTAACGATCCAGGTCCTGCCGTAATTGGCAAAACCAATGCCCTGGCCAAAAGCCCCGCCTTTTAGCTGTTGTGCTGCCTCGCGCTAAAAACTCAACGTTCAATTTTTCCTAGCACAGCCTGAGGCCGTTATTAGCACCTTAATTTCTGAGCCCAGATTTTCAGCCTGCTTGTGACTCTTGCGGCGAAGCTAGGAAGGAGCGTTTGGCCTCAATAGAAAACAACAAACGAGCCTCAAACGGAAGGCACAAAGCTACGTGATTGGTTGTTGCCTTACGGATTTGGATCTGAGATCCCCTTGCTCTTACCGTTGACTCACGAAAAAGGACCCTTAATTACTTCAAGCAAAGCTTCACTCGCGCATCGCGAGATATTGCGGGGCTGAACGTATACAGCACGACCGCAACCAATTTTTGAGGCCAACGGTTAAGGGGCGCAGCCTTGTCCCACTCGCTTCACTAAGAAATTTGCTGCCTTTTCACTCCTTTCTCTTTGTTGAAGAAAAAGCATTTGCACATGCCGCTGGCTTGCTTTGCAAACGTGTTTGCCAGACATAAAAGAAAAGACATCGCCACTTCTCTTCGGTTACTTCACTCTTTCAGATCAATCAAGACAGACACTATAAGTAGAAGCACTGCTTCAGACCATCTCCACTCTTTGCCAACCTTTTCTTTCCACCCCGCGAACTCCTCAATATCGACAACACACACACCACGAGGCTTATCCCATCCCTATTTTCCCGTTATATACCCAACCGCACCACGACTGGCGAAATTCACAGAGCCCTCACTCACCGGCTCCCCTATCGCCATGGATAGCACACACACAGAGACCGCCGCCACAGGCACGGTCACGGAGACCCCGGCACTCCCTAAGGCGCCGTACAAGGATCAGGACGTCCAGGAAGTCGCAGAGGTGCTCCAGGTTCTGGACGAGGCAGTAAAGCAGAAGAAGCGCTCTGCTTTTAGCATCAAGAAGACGCGGTTTGTAGTGAGCAACTCGGAAGATGGCTACTATGTCGATTCTTGGAAGATGAACGACTGGGACTACAAGCGGCGCGACCTTCCAACTTACGCACGCGGTCTATTCACAACCAAGGACAAGCATGGCCAGCCGTCTATTGCCGTCCGCGGCTACGACAAGTTCTTCAACGTCGGCGAGGTCAGCGAGACGCGGTGGGAGAACATCGAAGAGCGCACACAAGGCCCTTACGAGATCACACTAAAGGAGAACGGCTGCATCATCTTTGTGTCCGGCCTCGCCGACGACACATTGCTGGTGTGCAGCAAGCACTCCACAGGCGATCGCGGCGACGTCGAGCTGAGCCATTCCAGCGCAGGCGAGGCACGAATCCAGACGCAGCTGGAGCGGATGGGCAAGACAAAGCAGGACCTCGCACGAGAGCTGTACACGCGGAACATCACCGGTGTAGCCGAGCTTTGCGACGACTCCTTTGAGGAGCACATTCTGGCCTATGGTCCCGACAAGGCCGGCCTCTACCTCCACGGCATCAACCTCAACCTGCCGGAATTCCGTACATACCCCAGCGTCTTGGTGCAGGACTTTGCTGAAAAGTGGGGCTTCATCAAGACGGAGTTGAAGGTGATTGACACCATTGCCGAGGTGCGGCAGTTCCTCGAGTCTGTGGCCGAGACGGGTGCGCACGACGGCCGTGACGTCGAGGGTTTTGTGATCCGGTGCCGCATGTCCCCGAAGCCGGATACCATTCCCTACCAGGATTGGTTCTTCAAGTACAAGTTCGAGGAGCCGTATCTCATGTACCGCCAGTGGCGCGAATGCACCAAGGCATTGATTATGGGGCGGACGCCGTCTTACAAGAAGCATCAGGCGATTACCCAGGAGTACCTGATGTACGCGCGCAAGCGGATTGCTGCAGACCCGAAGCTCGGCCGATTGTACAACAAGAACCACGGTATCATCCAGCTTCGGGACGATTTCCTCGCGTTCAAGCACCTGAAGGGTACGGACGCAGCCAACTTTGAGGAAGTGTACGGCGGCGATAGCAAGACGGAGGTTACCAAGGATGTGATTCTGGTCCCCATTGCCACCATTGGCTGCGGCAAGACGACTCTAGCTATCGCACTTGGCCACCTATTCGGCTACGGTCACATCCAGAACGACAACATCACCGGCACGAAGCGTCCGCCCCGGTTCACACGCATGGTTCTGGACGAGCTCCAGACCCATCCGGCTGTGATCGCGGACCGCAACAACGCCCAGCGGCACGAGCGGAAGCAGATCCTGCACGACGTCAAGCACATGCATTTGGGCGCGACCATGGTTGCGCTCAACTTTGTGCATGACGACGTGGATGCGATCCGTGCTGTCACGCATGAGCGGGTGTTTGCGCGCGGCGACAACCACCAGACGATCCACGCCGAGACAGACGCCAACAAGGTGGTTGGTATCATGGAGGGCTTCATCCAGCGGTTTGAGCCTCTGGATCTGTCTCGCGCACCGGACGAGGGTTTCGACGCTGTGATCGACCTTTCCCCGACGGCGGGCAGCCGCGCGAACCTGGAGACGGTGGTTCGGCAGCTGCACCATCTTTACCCTAACCTGGTTAAGGATGTGCCGTCTGCAGAGGAAATGGACGAGGCGATCAAGGCGGCTATTGGCAACTACCAGCCGACCTTGCGTCACGAGATTGTCGACCGGGGCAAGAACAAAGGTCCCGCCCAGACACCGAAGCAGAACCAACCCAAGAAGGTGGTCAAGAAGAAGCCTCTGGAGTATATGGGCGTGCACGTCGCGGGCAAGGATGTCAACGCGCAGCTGGAGAGCACCTTCAAGGGCCAGCCGGCCGCTATCTCCAAGTTCTACAAGCAGCTCAAGCAGACGCGCCGTGTGCAGCCCAGCTTCCACGTGACACTGATGCACCGAGCCAGCGCCAGAGATCGCCCGGAGCTGTGGGAGCGGTACCAGAAGCTGCATGTGGATGCTGAGGCTGCGGCCGAGGCAGCTGCGGCAGCTGGTGGACCCGCTTTCATTGCGAACGGTCAGCCTCCCGAGGTCGGCAAGGTGGATGTGCAGCTGGAGCGGGTGGTGTTTGACGACCGGTTGATGGCCCTTATTGTGCGGTTGGTAAACAAGAAGGGCGAGGCTGGCGCCGAGGGCCCAGAGGACGACTGGACGTGTGTCAACAAGGTGTCCCACATCACGGTGGGGACTCGTGATGAGAGCGTCAAGCCGAAGGAGAGCAACGACCTGCTGGCACGCTGGCTGGAGCAGGGCAGCACGGAGAAGAACGGAATCACGGACCTGGTGATTGAGGGCCAGCCTCTCCTTCACGGTGTCGTGCATGGTGTTCTGTCTCGTTAGGTGGTGTTTCGGGAGTTTGTATTTTTGGCGTATGTTATTTTGCTGTTTGTTTCATCTCATGTCTAGCCTTCAAAGCGATGCATATCCATGTAGTTATGCCTCAACTTATTTTTTACGACGGGGAACGAGAAAAAACATAGAGATCATTCCATTTTTTATTCGATTTACTTTTGATATCGTACCATGTCCTTCTCTTTGGACTCGAATGTGCCCGCTCTCTTCAATATCCTATACTGTCGTGGTGGGTTTGATCTGGTTGGTCGCCTCCACAAACAGCTTCCACTGCCGCCGCGCCTCGCCGCTGCTGACAGCCAACCGCGCCTGCCGCACGCCCTCCTTCCAGCGTAGGCCGCCAGGGCCCCGCTCTGTGATAACCTCAGGGTCCTCGGGCGCGGAGCTGTCCTCGGGCTCCGTCAGGCCAGCGACGACCATAAGTGCCGCAGTATTGATAAACACAAACGACAGCAGCGAGTCATCAGCCGGGCGCTGGTCCTGCAGGATGCTCGTCATGGTGGCAGCGTTCTCGGCGGGTGACTTGCCGGGCGACACGTCGCTCAGTGGGCAGGACTCGACACCAAAATCGGCGGGCGTCAGCTGGAAGTGGTCAATGACGACCTCCTTGCCAGAAGCGTCCTCGTGCAGGTACCAGCAGAACGTGGGACCGGCAATGGAGATCTCGTCGAGCTCCTCAGCACCGCAGACGACCATTGCTTTGCGTGCGCCCGTCATGCGGAGTGCCTCAGCAAAGACGGGACCCAGCTCGCGGCGGGCAACGCCAATGATGCGGGCCTCGAGCGGCGATTCGCTCTCAGGTGTTTCGCGGACATCGACGGGGTTTGCCAGGGGACCCAGCAGGTTGAACAGTGTGCGCCAGGGTAGCTGTTTGCGGATGGGAGCGACATAGCGCATGCCCGGGTGGAAGACGGGCGCAAAGAGGAAAGCGTAGTTGGTGGTGGAGTAGATGGCCTGCAGCGTAGCGGGCTCAATGTAGTTGAGGTTGGCAACCAGGTCCGTCGACTCGTTCTCAATGTCACCAGGGTGTTTGAGGTTGGCCAGCAGATCGGCGGATCCGGACTTGCTTGTCGATGCGCGGTTTCCGTGCTTGGCCAGGCGCAAGTAGGCAGAGGCCACAATGGACGAGGCTGTCGAGACGTTAAAGGTATTGTGCGAGTCGCCACCGGTGCCGACAATGTCGCACAGGCCGCCGTTGTACTTGCCGCGCTTCAGCGACTTCTCACGAGCGATCTTGAGCAGAGGCGCCGGGTCAACACGAGCAGCCGCTTTCCGCATGCGATCGGCGCAAGCCGCCATGACATCGGCCTGGCGATCAAGGCCGGTAAAGTGCAGGCACATCAGCAGCGAGCCGGCTTGCACATCCGAGACACGGTTCGTGAAGAAGAGAGCGACGGCATCGGCAATGTCGTCTGCCAACGGCGTTCCGGCTTCCGGAAGAGGCCAAAGTCTGCTGAGGAGAGGCTTGATATCGACAATGTCGTCTGCAGCCGGTGCTGCGCCAGCCTGTTGTGAGGCCATATTTGTAATGTGAAGTTGTGTTGTTTCGCTGTATGTAAGACGCACAGAACGTCAACTGGCTGTGCCTGAGTCAATGGCCTGTTGTGGTCGACAATGCGAAAGTAGTGTTTGGAGGATGTGTCAAAAACATCAAAAACGTTAAAAACCGCTATCGTGCCCTGTTTTATAGCGGAAAATGCACCGCTTCCAGGAGTCCGTTTTCGGCTTCTGCTGCAGAGCTACTCCGTCTTTCGGGCAAAGGCAACACGTCGGAAAATTGTAGAAAAATAAATCGAATGTCGTACTGAGAAAAAATGTCCGAGAAAAGTGACAGAGTGACAAGGACAAAACTCGGAACACAGAAAGCTGTTGGAACCAAGAATCTCCAACAGCTTATGACACCCACCAAAAGATGAGGGACATGGCCGAATCGGGGGTCCAATGCCTACCAAAAACGTGGGGGAAGTTGCAGGGGGAGTCATCGGGCGGTGAGCAGCGGAAGTTTGGCGGCAGAGTGGTTCCTGGCAAAAAAACCATTGTTGGCGGTCCCGTCCAGTGTGGGTCCCGTCCCATTGGCCTGTGTTACTGGCTGGAAATCGGATTGAATTTTTAGAGGCAGGAGCATCGAAAAGCTTCGTTGTAGCCGAACAGCAGCAAACATACGACCACGTGCATCACCATATCGACAGCCGACCACACACCCGACTGTCCTCCCCTGCCACCAAAATGCCGGCACGGCTTCCTTCTTCTCGTCTGACACGCTCTCTAGGGCGGTGTCTGTCCGAAAGCAATGCATCGTCGACATGCCGCGCCAACAACGGCAGCTTCGTGATCGCCGCGACGTCCTCTTCTTCTACTCTCTCTACGACCTCCAAATTAAGACCATCACCGTCTTCGTCCTCTTCTGCCGGCTTCCACACATCTGCCAGCACACGTGCTGGTGCGGCCGCCGCACCTGTGGTCATGCGGGTTGGCCTGCCCGCCGACTACGTTCCTCCCACACAACCACCGAGCGCCAAGAACCCCGACATCCGCAAGTCGCAGCTGCTGCGTTCGTACACGTCGCTGTTGCGCACGACACCGCTCATTCTCATGTTTCAGCACAGCAATCTGACGGGTGTCGAGTGGACCGCCCTGCGGCGTGAGCTGAGCCTGGCCCTTCGGAAGGCGGCCGCGGAACAGCAGAAGCTCGGCATCGAGTGGCCCGAGACGTTTGTGGACAACATCCGCATGCAGGTTATCCGCACGCGCATTTTCGACGTGGCTATGCGCCTTACTGAGTTCTTTGACCCGGCCACCGTCACGGCCGAGGATATGGCGGCAGTCGCCCGCGGCCGTGGCAAGGCCGGCGCCATCTACAACCACGATCTGTCAGACGCCGCGTATGCTGCAGTCAAGAAGGCCAAGGCCGACGGCCTGATGGATGCTGAGTCGTCCAAGTACGGCCAGCTGAAGCCGCTGCTTGTTGGCCCCCTGGCGCTGCTGACGTTCCCTGACGTGTCGCCTGCGCATCTGGCCGCCGCCCTCTCCGTCCTGGCGCCGAGCCCGCCCAAGTTCCCGGCGCCATCGCGCAAGAAGAGCCCGAGCTACCACGACGCTGTTGTGCAGAGCGCTGTGCAGAAGCTTCTGCTTGTTGGTGGCCGCATCGAGGACAAGGCCTTTGATCTGGACGGTGTCCACTGGGTCGGCTCCATTGAGGGCGGCCGCGCTGGTCTGCAGGCGCAGCTGGTGGCTCTCCTGCAGAGCGCTGGTATGGGCCTGACGAGCACGCTGGAGGGTGCCAGCAAGAGCCTGTGGCTGACAATGGAGGGCCGCAAGGTCCAGCTGGAGGACGGCGCCAAGGAGGACAAGACGGAGGAATAAAGCACTCGGTGTGGCCTCTTGGTGTGGCCTCTTTCTTTTTGCATCTCTGTCACGCAATAATGTACTATATATATCCGACTTACAAGTATGAAAAACGAACATACAACAAACCGTTACCATTGGAGGCGTGGATGCCAACAGACGTTAAAACCGTTTTGAGCTGCTTATGTGAATGAGATGGTATGGTCAGCTAACAGTGCGGTATATTAATTACGCACTGTCCATTTACTGTGTCAGCCTACGAAGCTACAGCGCATTAGTGCGTAGCACCTGGCCGTAGTCTGCTCTGCGCGTCCACTAAGTCCAGGCGCAATTACTCCGTACAATCCACTCTGCAAGAGCTTCATCTTTGTGAACATCTCCTCCGCACGGCGTCGTCATCTTGCATCCCAGAGCAGGCACCCGAGGAATCAAGGAGGAACATTAATAGTCGACACAGCCCCGCATCGCCAACGACGGCTTGCGATCCGGTACTCGATCTTTATTGACTGTCCGCATTGCGACTCAAACCGCCATCTGCCAAACACAGCTTCCACGCGCGTTGTGCACGCGCTCTTTTCGCTATCTCGCTTCACAACCTCTTGAACGTCCTCCAACCCTCCCACCCCTTCCTACCCATCGATCCTACCCATCCAACACACCCCGATTGCCAACCATGGATTTCGCACCCTACCAGTCGTCTCCACCCGAGCACGAGCGCGTCATGTCGCCGCCGGCCACCTCGCCGCGTGCCTCTCTTGAACGTCGTTCGTTTTCCCCCAAGCAGCCAACGACGACCAACGCTGCCAGCCCGCCGCCTCTGCAGCATCCCCAGCCACAGCGCCGGTGGTCTAACGGCATCCCAAGCCCGAGCTACTTCTCTTATCAACAGGGCGGCAACAACAACAATGATCTGGAGGGTGGCGGCGGCGGCTTCGCCGGCTCGCCCGATCCGATCTACGACGGCGGTCGCGACGGTGTGATCAACGAGTTCGACACGAGCCTGGGTCTGCGGCTTGACTACGAAGCGTGCATGGCCTACCTGCTGCTGCCGCCACTCGGCTCGATCCTGCTGCTGGTTCTCGAGCGCAAGAGCGACTACGTTCGGTGAGTCTGGCAACACAACACCTGTATCTGCAATTCTTGCACGTCATTGTACACCGTTGTACAACATCGTACAAAAGACTAACACAACTGCTCGTTTCCCACAGCTTCCACGCATGGCAAGCCAGCTTGATGTTCACCATTATGATCGTCCTACACCTGATCCTGCACCGCTCCTCGTTCCTCAGCTGGGTCCTGTTCCTTGCCGATCTGGGCCTGATGGGCTGGTTGACGCTCAACGCCTACCGTGATGCCGACACACTGGATAGGTAGGCCTTCCTCCAATCCGCTGTCCTACGATTCTCGCATACCCAACACATAGCTAACCACCTTTTCTATAGATACGAGATTCCTTACATCGGACCGATCGCGAGCAGAATTGTCGACGACGAGTAACGAGCACCTCCGTCCCAAACATCCAGCAGTCGCCCGCTTCCATCACCTGTTGTCTTTCTTCTTCGCAAAGCACGCTGTACATACCCCTTCGCGCAGCCGATGATACGCCCTTAATACTTCTTTGCTGGTTTTCTTTTGTTGTGGTTTTGACATTACGTTTTCTGTTTCTCTATCTGCGTTTCCTGGCTTTCTTCTGCCATGCAGCCTTTTCTTTTCAAGGCCCGGCGTTCAAGGTTGCATTAGTCTTATTTTTTTTTTATCTGCTCTCATTGCAGACTCTTCCACAATGTCACAATCAATACTTGCGAATATCCAAATCTTTTATAAATGTACTTTGCTGTCCCGTCCCACTGCTCTCGCAGCTCCAAGATCTCAGAAGTGTAATAAGTCATGTCACGTGATTATGCCTTGGTAGTGTCGTTGCTTTGTCATTCTGGCGGCAACGCCACAGCAAGACGGGTGACGCGCGCTATGGCGCCTGCCTGTGCCTGCATTTGCATTCGCAGCTCCCCCAAGGCCAGAACACCACACAGCCCTGGGCAAGGTGGAAGCTTCCCGTAGCCGTTCCACGACCAGAAGCCAATTCTCCCCCCATAACATCTCCCATCCAACCTTCTGCCGCATTTCCCCCTCAGATCTCGAAATCGATAAACCTGCATCTCGATTTCCAACAACACTCTCAACCACATCTTCAATCCCTAGTGGTAATTGCGTATCGGTTGCCATCTCTCTCTCTCTCTCTCTCACCCTCTTTTCGCCTCTTTCCCTTTCTCTCCGACCCTCACCACCCACAACAACAAAACCCTTTCACAAAACCGCCCACCATGTCCACACTCGAAGAGCTCGACGACATCGAGCGCCACGAGCGCGAGGACAAGGACGAGAAGAAGGATGCCGGTGACGACCAGCCCGGAAAGGACGGCAAGGATGGCTCTGGCAACGGCGGCAAGAGCGGAGCCAAGGCCGATGGCGACGCCGAGATGGAGGACGTCGAGCCTGAGGAGGACAATGTGATTGACGAGGAGATCCTGAGCTTAAGCACGCAAGAGATTGTCACACGCCGGAGGCTGCTCGAGAACGAATCACGGATTATGCGGAGCGAGTACCAGCGGTTGGCGCACGAGAAGGCGACAATGGGCGAGAAGATCAAGGACAACCAGGAGAAGATTGCTAACAACAGGTAAGAAACGATGGCCGCCACCGACCGTTTGGGGTTTTACTCTCGAGACTCTGCTTTACTAACTTGCATCTCAGACAACTTCCGTACCTTGTTGGCAACGTCGTTGAGCTGTTGGACCTGGACCCGACAGCCGAATCGTCGGAGGAGGGTGCCAACATCGATCTCGATGCCACACGTGTTGGCAAGTCCGCAGTCATCAAGACATCGACGCGGCAGACCATCTTCCTTCCCCTCATCGGCCTTGTCGACCCTGAGACGCTCAAGCCCGGTGACCTGATTGGCGTTAACAAGGACTCGTACCTGATTCTCGACACGCTCCCCGCAGAATACGACAGCCGCGTCAAGGCCATGGAGGTCGACGAAAAGCCCACGGAAAAGTACAGCGACGTCGGTGGTCTGGACAAGCAGATCGAGGAGCTGGTGGAGGCCATTGTCTGGCCGATGAAGGAGGCCGACCGCTTCAAGAAGATTGGCATCAAAGCACCAAAGGGTATGTGGACACTGCACACAACAGAAACTGGATGATGAGAAACTAACACGTGTGAATACAGGCGCCCTCATGTACGGCCCTCCCGGTACCGGCAAGACCCTACTGGCGCGTGCTTGCGCTGCCCAGACCGACGCGACATTCCTGAAGCTCGCCGGCCCCCAGCTGGTGCAGATGTTCATAGGTGACGGTGCTAAGCTCGTGCGCGACTGCTTTGCCCTTGCCAAGGAGAAGGCCCCTGCCATTATCTTCATCGACGAGCTCGACGCCGTCGGCACAAAGCGTTTCGATTCCGAGAAGTCGGGTGATCGTGAGGTGCAGCGGACTATGCTGGAGCTGCTGAACCAGCTCGACGGCTTCGCCTCGGACGACCGCATCAAGGTGCTGGCAGCAACGAACCGTGTCGATGTTCTGGATCCTGCTCTGCTGCGGTCCGGTCGTCTGGATCGCAAGATTGAGTTTCCCCTGCCGAATGAGGAGGCGCGCGCACAGATCCTCAAGATTCACAGCCGCAAGATGAAGGTCAACTCGCACGTCAACTGGGGCGAGCTGGCACGCAGCACAGACGAGTTTGGTGGTGCCATGCTTAAGGCTGTGTGCGTGGAGGCTGGCATGATTGCGCTGCGCATGGGCAAGAACCAGATTAGTCACGAGCACTACGTGGACGCCATTGCTGAGGTGCAGGCCAAGAAGAAGGATGTGAGTATTTTGCCCTCTATCTCATTCTACACATCTTGCCGGATTTCTGGTCACATGCTAACTGTTCTTTTCTCCTTTAGACTGTCAACTTCTACGCGTAAGCGTACAACAGCTCGACAACCCCACAATACTTTCCTACACCGATATTCTCGACTTGTCACGGCTATATAATCCGACAGAGGCGGATATTGTCTGCAGGATATACCGTGGGTTGGGCAGTGCTGCAGATGGCTGTTGGTGGTGCATGTTGGTCTTTTCTTTTTTATCGTTTGTACAAGTAGTTGCTTCGGCGGCGAACTCATTCCGAGCGCTGGGTAAAGAGGAGGGCAGTAGAAGGGCGGCAAGGAACAAATGCATCAATATATTCACCATAGCAAATCCAGGGATGATGCGTTTCTGTATACGACGTAAAGTAACGAAAAGTATTAAAAAAACCGATACCACAGAAATATATTGCAGTATAGAGTGAGCCAGTTAATGCCGAAAAAGTATATGTGGTTCGTAACAACGTGAAAATGTATTGCTCACCATCTCCAAGGGTAGGCAAGGTAACGAACAGGCTATGCTATGAGGATGTCATGATATAAATCACGCCGAAATGTGACAGATAGAAAAGTTAAAAAGAACAGCTCACTTCGGGTTGTTCTGGGCACCCTGGTCAGCTACTTGCATCACCTTGCGTGTGCCAGATGCCGTCCGATACACCAGCTCCAAGATCTCGTTGCTGCCACCATCATCAGCATCGATATTGCCGTCCCCAGCCTCTATATTGTTGCCGCCGTCGTTGTTATCGGCGTCGCCGTCGTCAGCAGCAATGATGTCATCGTCCACAGCAAGCGACATATGGCCCAAGCCAGTGCGCACAGCTGCTGCCGGGCTACCTCTTGAATACGGCCTGGCGTTTGGGGATGCAGCAGTCGGCGATGCAGTGGCAGATGCTCTGGCAGATGCTCGTGACGAAGAAGCCGCCACTGCTGGGACTCTGTGGCTCGTCACTAGTCTCCTCGGGAAAGAAGGATATTCCCGTCGTGCAAGGTACCGAGTGCGCAGAACGCTTTCATCCAATGCAGCACCGTCGTCGTCGTCGTCTTCGCCATCGTCAACTTCCAACGGATCCGCTGGGTCGAATGCTGCCAGTGGATGCTGAGCTCGTGTCTGCGGCGGTGTTGGTGAAAAGTCGTCCGGCTCAATGGAGCTGGTGGCGTCAAAAGCCTCTAATGGGCCAGTCACGCGTTCTGCTGCGGCTGCTATCCCACCAGGCAGCGCAGACGTTGCTGAGGTGCTCTGTAGCAGCGCCGGGCTGCTCTTTACAGCCTCGTCCAATTGCTGATGTTGCTCTTTCAGCTTCAGCTGCTCATTTTCTTGCTCCTTTTGCAACCTCTCGATTTCCTCCTGTACGGAAGTGGAGACCTCTTCGAGCCAGCCTTGAACACGGACAGCACCAGAGTAGTCACCATCTTGCAGCAGCTTATCTGACATCTCCTCGAGCTCATTGATCACTTTTCCAAGAGTCTTGTCGAGTGCATCGGTGAACTCTGGTGAGACGACCGAGGCGCCACCCATGGCACGAGGTGGTGTACCGGCCCGGCTAAACACACCAGGAGTCGCCGAAACTCGCGCGGCGATTGCTGCTGCAGCAGCAGAGGCGGCACTGTCAGTAGATGGGAGGCCAGGTCTAGTCTGTTTGACAGCTCGGTGGAAGTTGTATCGGCGGGCCATCACGTCACGGTATAGCGTCATCAGTGTGTGTTGTGTTTGGCTGTCGTAAAACGAAAGGGCGGTTTTCTTAGGGCGAATGCTACGAGTCGGCGGTTTGAGATCCGAGGCGAATTCGGAGCGGCGTCTCTTCGCGCCAGGCGGTGATGCCGGCGGAGGAACAATAATCATGGCACGGTGCCCTCCTGTACCAGTGCTACTGCTAGAGACCACTTGTGGCGGAGTGGCAGGCCGGTGTATCGGTTCTGTGGCCTCAGCAGCCCTTGGCTTCGGATCTTCTGTCAGTTTGACAAAAGGTGACGCCGCCTGGACAGGTGTAGTAACAGGCCTGCTGGCTGGGCTTGAAACAACTGGAGGATCTGCCTTCTTAGCAGCCGCCAGTTCTTCCTCCCTGGCTTTTATTCTGATCCAGTCAAAGGCGTTGTCGTCGACGGCCTTTTCATCTGCCAGGACTTTTGTGAAAAGGTTTCGTAAGTAGTCGTAGTCTGGGTCTTGTTCAAACGTCATCCCACGGGTATAGGTAAGGTATTCGGCAAACTGGGGTGGGTAGCCCCGGCACAAATCATCAATACTGGTAGCCTGCTTCTTTTCGCACATAAGGTCGTGGCGGGCATCGTTTTGTGGGTTCTTGACGCCCTGCCAAGGCAGGTTGCCACGGACAAAGTACAAAAAGACGTGGCCGAGTGCTTCGAGATCATCTCGCCTAGACTGGTTACGTCGACAGTGAGCATTGATACTCATGTAGCGGACGGTTCCGGACAAGGACTGGGCGTCGCCGGAGGGGATGTGCTTGTTCGATTCTGGGTCGCGGTACAGCTTCGCCATGCCGTAGTCAATAAGATGGACAGAATTTTCTGCGTCGGTTCCCGGCAAGCCCATCAAAAAATTCTCGGGCTTAATATCACGGTAGATGAGACCACGCTGGTGAAGCGTCTGTATCCTTGTAATCTATGTGTACATTGTCAGCTTTGTGCCACGAAAAACAAATCACGGGTACACCAAATGTGCCAGCTAACCATCTGTTTGGCCAACATGGCCGTAGTTTTGATAGAAAACCTCCGACCACAGTCATGGAATAAGCTCTCCAAAGAGGGGCCAAGAAGATCCATTACCAGAACCTTGTGTAGGTCCATCTCGCCGAATGTGTATATATTGGGAATGCCGGCTGGTAGGTGTTAGTCTCGAGATGGGTATACAATTTGAAACGGGCTTCCTGTCACGGATACAGCAGAGGAGCAGTACTCACGACAGTCATCGAGCTTCTTGTACATGCGAAATTCGTTCCGTAGTTGTGTGGAGTCGGTCTTGCGGAGCTCCTACAACTCGTCAGTCATAATCCACAGATCCATATTTTGAAATCTTTTTAAATGGTCCGCGACCTACAAATTTGATCGCAACGTGCCGACCTTTGGTCTCGGCTGGAGTATCGGAAAGCAGCTCGCCGCGGAATACCACGCAAAACGTGCCCTCGCCAATGCGCTCGCTCACACGCAGTTTCAGCTGCTCCGTAGACATGCTGATTTGCTCTATAGATCCACCGTCCTGGACGAGGATTCGCTGCCGTGCATCAAGTTGATCCTTGGTCTGAAGACGAGTCGAAAAGCCGGGCAAGGTATTGGCTAGATCCTGGAGGGCTGCAAGCGGACCCGTGAAAGCGCTGGCGTCCGGACCTGCGACACCACGTATCACGGGGCGCGCGCCCGGACGCCTGTTCCAGCCGGGGGCGGCCATTCTGCCGTGCGTGATCTCTCCGGGCGAAGGCCGGCTCGCCGCCAACAGTGCGGCAGTATTCGGTTCGTTTTGACCCTTTTGCGGGCCGTATCCGGTCTTCGGTACCCCTCCCCGTCGGTGCTGGTTGCGCTCGCCTATGCGGCGGCGCTGTAGGCGTTGAGGAAGGCGATATGAGACAGAAGTATGCCACAATAAGTTTGTATGCTCCCCTTTTTTTAAAAAAAAAAAAAGAAAGAAAAGAAAAGAAAGAGAGAGAAAATCCGCAAATATAGAAAAAATGCGGGATGCCGGCTAAAAGCCTTGTACAAAAGAGCCGGTCACTGCGAAGTAGACCGGTTGCCGATACAGAAAATCCTCCGAGTGGCGTGAAATGAGAATGAGGGGTGCGCGCGTGTTGGGCAGCTAGCCAGAACGTTGTGTGCAGAACGAAACAAAGGACGGCAGCGCGATGTGAACAAGACAAGGGTGAAAGAACAAAGCTTGAACACGGGCAGCTGTGGCGCTGACAACTGCCGACGGCGATGAATGAGAATACTATCGAAACGAGGTCATGAAAGAAAATCTCAGAGCAGAGATGTTGTCATGAATAACGAGAGGAAACGAAAAAAAGGAGCTGGCATGAAGCGGAGGTGGCATAGGGGCGAAGGAGTTAGGGTCGGTTTGCTGTATCTCTAGTTTCGGCAGCGCAGTTCCTTACACTGTTATATTTGTCTTGTCGTTTTGTAACAGATTTTGCTGGCGTTTGCGGTGTTTTGCAATGCTGGCTTTTTTTCTCGTCTTGCTCCTTTCTCTTTTTCTCTATTTTGCGACTGCCACTTGGGCTTTTCTTTTTCTTTTTCTCATGCAAGGCCGCCAGATCTAAACCAGTCCAGGTGGTATCGGGGGATGCAGAGAATAAAAGAAGCGTTAAAAGAACAGAGGGAACAGAGAGAAAGCAGTAAGATCAACAGGCCAAGATCAGTGGAGTAGGATGGAGAACGATTAGGGAGCAAGAGGGCGCCAAAGTTAATGACAGAAGGGTCAGGATAAGAGACGAAAAAGCGACAAGATGTGCGCCGTTACAGACACGCTAATGCTGCGGCTATCGAGCGCCGGTGGTGTAAGCTTCCGATGTGCCCAGTCCCGGGTTGGATAAGTAAGTGCAAGCGGCGAGGTCGATGGAGAAAGAGAGAAAGAAGAAGGAAAAGAGGTCAAAAAACGGCCCAAACAAAGCCCGCAATGGTGTCAAAAGTCATGACCTATGATCATGTTGTCAGGATATTTTATACAGGGGCGTCATGAAATAAAGTCAACAGGTCAAGGGTATCTCGAGGAGGGGAAGAGTCGTAAAGAAAGGGGTGTGTGGGGGAGCGGAAATTTCGATGCTTGAGAGCAAAAGAAAACAGCAAGCGGCGAAGGCGAGATGCGATGAAGGACCCCTGTAAAAAGACCAATGTCAGTGAGGCGTGGCTTGGAAAGAGAAGCTCGACCGGGGTTCCCAATGGTAGGACAGGGCAGACCCAAAGCCCAGGTAAAAGAACCAACGTGCGGTGCAATGTGTCGTGCTCGATGACTGCATGCGGCACGTCAATGCTCGAATGATGTATCTTGATTCTCCTCTGCTGGGAGGATGTGCCAGAGCCCTTTCAGCTTGCTGTACCATCTGCTTGGTTGCCTTGACTAGCAAAATATCTTGCAGGTCAAAACAGCTTCGCGTAATCGTGTTGGAGAGCCGAAAAGCAAAGGGAAGAACTGTTGAGATACGGCGGTAAGCGTGATACGTGTGTGTGTTCGTGTGTTGCAGAAGACAAGGGTCCAAGTTGATGCACATACGTGGCCGCGTGCCCTGGAGTGCGAGTCTTCGTTGCTGTTCTGAAGGGCGTGCGCGCCCTGTCCGGCATGCTGCAGGTGCACTGGCCGATGCGTTGCAGGAACCAAAATACGACGAAGGTTGGTGTTTGGTTGAAGATTGTTTGGGGCATACACGGATATGAAGTCGGCAATTAAGCAACTGTCAACAAAATGACGAAAAAGGAAAGAGCAGCTGACATTGTTTTTTCGTTTTTTTTTTTTCGTTATTCACAGGTTACAGGTTTGGGAAACCGCGACAATGCGACAGAGGTTGATAGATTCTAGGAAGGAGCCGCCGTTCCAACAAAGAGTCAAAACGCCCGGTTAGCTCAATCGGTAGAGCGTGAGACTCTTAATCTCAAGGTTGCGGGTTCGACCCCCGCATCGGGCTCAAATCCTGATGCGCCTTTCCAAAAGGCACCGCATTGAACTCTTATTTTTTGTCATTTTTTAAGCGTACACTTCTTTACTTATATTTTGGCAGTAACAGTTGAACACCGAGTATTATGGAAGGACTAGTCCTAGGTAAGTTTTTTTTTTTATTCTTGTCTTTTTTTTTTAGCCGAGAAATCATAAATTGTCGGTATAAATACATGGGTTGAATACGTAGTAGTCACGTAGATTAGGATGTGGCTTATTAAGGGGGGGTGTGCCACACACGCTAGATAGGGGAGATTACGGGACTGTTATAGGATAAGTCTCTTCGTGTGCGTTTTACCTGTAAATCGTACTTAGGAGGAGACAACGTATTCATTATATAAATTACTTATATACTCTCTAGAACGAGAGGACGTATAGGATCGCCGGTAACGTTAATATATATTTATTCGAGCTCTCTTTAAATTCGTTATATTTTAATTACTTTAAAGTTAAGACTTAATATTTATTAAGAATACTTATATTAATTAATAAAGTTATTAATACTCGACTTTTAATTTAAATATTATAAAAAATATTATAATTTTTAATATTAAATTAACGATTAACTTTTTTACTTTTTTACCGCTTTTCGAACTAATATAATAATTACTTAAAGTAATCCGGACTCGGTTTATTAAGTTAATAACGGCTCTAATAACTCCGGCGTTATTAACTTTATTAACCCCGGTCTCCGAGTTTATATTACGGAGGAAAAAGCCGTATTTACGGCGGTAATTTATAAATTTATTAATACGTACGCCGTTATTATTTACGTTAACGAGGATATCCTTAATATAATTAAAGAGGCCTTTAATAACTAGATTATTAACGATTTCGTAACGTATAACTTTAACGTACGTATTATACTTCGTACTTTTATATAAAAGCGCGGTATTAACGTACCGCGCAGTAACGTTAAAGAGAGCGCCGAGGCTTTAAAGGAAGTTATTAATTTAACCGACCTTTTAAAGTAGTTAAAGAACTCTTTTAAGCCTTATTTACGTACAGCGGTTATAAAGTCCCGTAATTTAAAGTTTTTTAAAATTATTAATATTAACGGCGTTTATTTTAAATATTAACCCGTTTTAATTAAATAAGCGGCCGGTATAATTATTATACCGTTCTTTTTAAGTTATACGAGCGGTTAAACGGTTACGTTAAGTATAATATTTATAAAGACACTGTCCGTTATAGTCGATATACCTCTTTAAAACGTAAAGACCGACGACCGCGGTAACGCCCCGGTAAACGTTTATAACTTTACTCTCGGTATTATAATTTTTCCGTTTCCGCGCCGTCCGACTACGGGTACTTTTAATTAACGTTTTATTAACTTAACCGAGATTAAGGCCTAGTAAGTTACCGTTACCGTTATAACCGTTACGGATTACGGATTAATTATAATTATAACGCCGTTTATTAAGTTTATAACTCCGGTTTAATAACTAGGGATCTTTAATTAAAAACTTTAATAATATATTTATAATACGTTTACTTACCCTTTTAATAAAAATATAATAAAAACGGTCTTCTCTTTTATTATTTATTATTTAAAAGAGATAGTTTATTAAAGCGTTAATAATAATATTAACTTAAATTACCGTTTATAGTAATTTTTAATTAAATATTATAACTATAATATTAATACGTTAAGTTTCGTTAAAGTTATTTTAAATATATTAATATCCGGTAAAGTAATTAACGTATATAATTAAATACGTATTAATAGTATTATTAATTAAAGAGAGATTATCGTTATATTAAAACGTTAATTTAAAATAAACGGAGTTATACGCGTTAAAATTAATAAATAATATTTTATATTATTTACGCGCGTAATTATAAATTACTCCGGTAAGTTACTCTTTATAATAATACGGGCGTTATATATCCGCTTTATAACGGTTTAACGGTCTTTAAATACCTCTTTATATACTTAAAAAGCTTTAATTACACGCTTAATAATTATATATAAGTAATACCCTATAACGGCTTTATACGTTATAATTATAACCTAGACTTTTAAGAGTTTATAAAAGTTATAACGTAAAGTACTTAAAATAATTACGACGGTTAAAATAATTAAGAAAATAACCGTTAACGGTACCGGTATTTATTAATTTAACGAGGCTAGCGTTTACTTCGTTAACCGCTAATTTTAAACTAAAAAGACGTTATTTATTTACCGTCTTAAAGTATTAACGGCCCCGACCTCCGGTCCCGGTAAATATTAAATATATAATAAAACGGACTACCGTTACGTTAATTATACGTAAACCGAAAGGGAGGTTTATAAGGAGTAATAACGGCGCTGTAACGGCGGCCGCTCCGCCGGTTAATATTATATAAAGTTAAATAACGTTAAAAGAGGATAGGCTTTTAATTAAAACCTTAACGGTTCCGATATAAACTTTAATTATAAAGACTTAACGGCCGTATATAATACCGGCGTTACTATTACGGGCCTTTCGACGGTAAATTATACCGTTTTTTAAACTTATTTTACGGCTTTATAAATATCGGCTATTATTATACTTTCGAGAGACCGAGAGACTTACCGCTTAACCGCGGTTTTATTTAAAAATAAAGAGTATAGTAAGAGGCTTATTAACGCCGTTATAACGTTTACTATAAGCTTAAAGAGAGTTTTAATTAAGGACTTAATAACGTTTATAACGGAGAAGAGAGTCCCGATTAATAACTTAATAACGGTACCTTTTATTAACTTATCCCGCTTTAATAATAACGAATTTATAAGCTTTTTAATCGATACGGAAGCCGCCCGTTATTCGATATACGGAGTCGGTTAATTTAAAGCCTTTTAACGGCTCCGGAAGATAGTAATACTTAATAAGTTTACGGTAAACGTAATTAATATTACTTTTAATATTAACGTTTATAAATTAATAAAATCTACCGTTATAAATACGTTAATTAACTTTATTATATTTTACGTTATACCGGTTAATATCCCTTTTTTTATCTCTTTAATTAATATAAATAGTTTTACGTATTATTTTAATAATATACGCGACGTTATCGTTTCTTTTAATAACGAGACCCTAGTCCTCCGCCAGTTTAACTATACCTTTATAAAGGTATTTAAAGCCGTATACTCTTTTAATTAATATAGTTATTTTATATACGCGGAGTTAAAAAGGTTATACTATCGCTTTAATTATTTATTTATTAACCGCCTTTACCGCGTTTTAAAGGCCGTAAGTTATAATAACGTATAATATTAAAACTTATAATAAATTAAGGATTATTACTATAATTATTAACTTTATTAAGGCCCTTTTAAACGCTTTAAATTTAATATTAAAAAAGAATATAACGTTGTCTTTAACGATATAATTATCGTTAATATTATATATATTAACGGCGACTTATATATTTACGTTATTAACGAGGTAACGAGTTTTAACGCCGTACGTTAATTTAATAATATAATAACGTAATACGTATAAGATATATTATATAACTATTAAATAAATATATACGTCGGCTTACTTAACGTTATAATTTATAATTAAGGTACGAATTTTATTAATAAAGAGTTTAAAGATAATATAACTTTCGTAAACTTAAAAGTTAAGTCCGTACTTATTAAAGTTTATTATAATATTAATAAAGTTAAGCGTTATTACCGTATTTTAAAGCGGGTATATTATATTATTATATAAGAGTTACCTAGTCTCGTTAAAGGCCTTATATTATTATTACGAACATAGCCCCCACGGGGCCTTATTAACGGGCTAAGATAACACAGCCGACCCCTCAACGGGCACGGAGGATATATTATACGACCGACGCGAGGCGGCGGTGCTAGTGTAGCTGAAAGGCAGTCGCCTTTTAAAATATAAGACAAGGGACGAATTATATAATAGGACTGTTATATAATAACACTAATTAATTAAAAGGAGGAATATTACTTTATACGAGAATAAAGTAAAAAATATAAAGTAATATAAAGTAGGAACGAACTTTATATAAAAATAAAGTAAGAGCTATAAAACTATATAAAGTATAATAGATATATAAGATTAAGGCTTCCTCTTTATTAAATAAATAAAAGACTTAATCGTTACCGATTATTTAAAATATAAACTATATTTACTTAACTTATATTTTTATACCTTTATTATATATAATTATTAAACTTTATTAAACGTATTAACTATTATTTAACCGTTATACCTTTTTATCGTTTTTATTAAAAATAAACTCTTTATTAACTTAATTACTTAATAAAGATTCTCTCCCTTAAAAAGTGTCTTTATAATAATAGTAACGACTCTTATTTAAACCTTAATTATATTTTAACTAAGTAATATCTAATACTATATCGACCGCTTCGAGAGCTACTACTACCGTTACTTAATAAACTATTAAAATATAAACTATATAAAAGAAAATCGATAAGCTCGAAGCCTTTAATAAGTAAAGTATTAACTAAGTATAATATTATAAGCGGCTCCTCGTAACTTATTTAATAACCGGAGGAGGTAAGGATTCTCTTAAAATTCCTCTCTCTCGTAAGTATAACGGTAACTAGGACGGGCTTAAAGCTTTTTTAATATAATACCGCCTTTATTTCGAGTATTAAACTTTAAACCTTAAAGATAAAACGGATAAAATATTAACGGTTATCGTTTATTTCGAAGGGTTAACCGTAACTTAAGTTTAACCGTACCTTAATAATTACTTAAAAAATAAAAACGACTTTAACGAGATAAACGATAATACGAAGGACTTATTTTCGTCTTTCGGAAAGTTTATACGAATCCTTTAAGAGACGTTTAAAAATCCCGACATCGATAGAGAATATAAATGTAAATTAATTCGATTTAAGTAAATTAAGTTAACTTCGGTGTATATTAATAAGTTCTAATAAATTATAATATACTTTAAATAAAATAACGAACCCGTTATAATTTAGTATTATAAAGGACTTAAAGACGAAGTTAAAGATAAAATTAATAAGGCGTAACGCCTTAACGTATTAATAAACTATTATATTATAATTATTAATATCGATAACCGTTTATATTAACGTAAAATAAAAAAGAAAAGAAAAAATAATAACCGACCGTACTTTTAAAAGAACTATTTAAAGTATAAGAAGAATTAGTATAAGCCGCGTTATAACGAACCTATATAACTCGATAACGTAATTAAGAAATAACTCTAGAAAAAGAAATTTAACGGAGAATATTATAACTACGGATAAAAGAGATATTATATTAAAGATTATCGGATACGTATCTTTAAAAAGAAGTACGTTAAAACTACGAGAGATAAAGAAGTAAATTACGGGACCCTTTACTTTTTAAAATACTTTAACGACGATTATATTACGTACTTTAACGAAAAGGAAGGATTTAATTAATATTTACGGGCCCTAGTTAATAAAAACTTTAAAATAATACGAGTTATAGTTTAAGGAGATAGACGGATCGATAACCCCGTAAATAATAGCGAGCCTAGCGCGTATTATACTTAACTATTAATAAAAGTAATAAAGGCTTAAGACGGGAGTAAATAATACGGATAAAATACTCGAGTAAACGTTTATATAAACGAATTACTCTACTATAATAATTAATTAACGATTCGAATTTATTAATCTTATATTATAAAATAATACGTCGAGGTTAAAAACCTCGAAAAAGTAAAAATAAAGGAATAAATCTTTATAAAAACTTAAAGTATATATATTAATAATATTTTATAAATAAATTATATCGATCCGGGTTATTAACGATACGTATATATAAAAGTAACTTTATAATATAAAGGAGACTTACGATAAGCGTTATAACGGGAAGACTATAATTTATTCCTCTCTCGATTAACGGAACGAAATAACTACGTTATTAATTACTATTATAAAGGCGGGAATTACTTCCTTCGAATCGACGAATAAACTTTATACTATACGGAGCGCTACGTTAAGGGCCGGGAGGCCGACGCGTACGAGTAAGTATAAATTTAAAGAAGTTACAAATAATAAGATCGGAAAGAGCGAGCACCTCGCTTACGCCGATTAAAGAAAGGAAAGCGGAAGGCTTATAAAAGTTAATAGAATAAACTTAACAACGACGAATAAACTAGTTTAACGCTTTAAATACTAGACGTACTTACTGACAACGGTAATATATTAAGAAACGACGAAGTCTTATTAACTTAAGGTACGGATAGCGATTAAATATTAAAACTTTAAAGGCAACTAATAAGGAACGTAAATATATATAAGTTTAAATTAATTAATACGGTCGAAATTAAATAATAATAATAAATATTAATACGGAGGTTAATTATATTATATTATAATTAATAAATTAATAAAACGTACCGTAATAATTAAAGAAAGCGTTATATATTTTATAAAATTTTAAAGGACTTTAAGTTAATTACGACGATAACTAAGTTAAAAAAGAAATAAAGATATTTAACCTCCGCGTACGAGGTAAAAAAGTTAAAATAGTACTCGATATTATAAATATCGGAGACGACGACGTTATCCTCGGATTATTATAACTTCGAAAGTATAACTTACGGATTAATTAAGTTATTAATTAATTATTTTAAGGAAGCTTACAATAAAATATAATTATTAAAACGTTAAACGCGTTAATAAAAAAAGAGAGAAATAACCTCTTCCGCGTATTAACGTAATATTATAAATATACGAATATTTAAAAATATTAATACGATATAAACTTACTAGAGCACGGACCCTACGACTATTAAATACTATTAAAAGAGAGAGTATAATTAAAGTTTTAAAGGATATACCCCTTTAATAAAAATAAATCGAAAGTACTCCGGAAGTAATTAAAAGAAAATTTAAATAAGGGATATATACGACCCTCTAGATCCCTTATAAAATTACTTATTTTATTTATCTTAAAAAAGGACGAGATATTACGGTTATATATCGATTACCGATAATTAAACGAAGTTACTATTAAGAATTAATATCCGTTATTACTTATCTTAAATATATAAAATAAGTTAAGAAAAGTTAAAATATTTATTAAAATCGACTTACGAGAAGCTTATAACTTAATCCGAATTACGAAAAGAGAAAAATAAAAAATAATATTTTATACGAAGTACGGACACTACGAATATTTAATAATACCCTTTAACTTAATTAACGTATTAGTATTATTTTAAGAAATAATTAATAATACTATACGCGAATACTTAAACGAATTCGTTATAATATATTTAAACGATATTTTAATATTCTTAAAGGATATCTAGGAATATAAATAATAAGTATATAAGGTTTTATAAAAATTAAACGACGCGAAACTTTTAATTAAAGTAAGTAAGTACGAGTTTTATACGTAAAAAATAATCTTCTTAAGGTACGTTATTATATTAAAACGATTAATTATAAAACTAGAAAAGATTATAATAATACGGAATTAACTAATATTATAAAACGTTAAAAACGTACGAGAATTTACGGGATTCGTTAATTATTATTAACGATTTATTAAAAATTATAAAAAAATAACTAATTTATTATATAACTTAATAAAGAACGATAAAGAGTTTAAATAAATAAACGTAAAAGAAACGGCGTTTAAGTTTAT
Organism: Sporothrix euskadiensis; assembly: GCA_019925375.1. Lineage (NCBI taxonomy): Eukaryota > Fungi > Ascomycota > Sordariomycetes > Ophiostomatales > Ophiostomataceae > Sporothrix > Sporothrix euskadiensis. The sequence goes on from JADHKQ010000058.1 coordinate 53,890, forward strand.
TAAAAAAGTAATATTAAACGAACTAATATTAACGGAACTTAATCCGAAACTACCCTACGAAGTAAACGTCGACGCGTTAAGATACGTAATAAGCGGCGAACTATTTTAACGAGATAAAGAAAGAAAACTATACCCCGTCGCCTTCTTCTTTAAAAAGTTCGTTAAATTAACGGAACGATACTTAATTTATAATAAAAAACTAATAATAATTATTAAAAGACTAAAAAAATAAGAAATATACTTTAAGGGAACGAAATACTTTATAACGATATACTTAAACTATAAAAACCTTACTTACTTCGTTAATAATTAAAAGTTAAACGGACGATAAGTCCGTTAAGTATAGTATTTATCCGAGTTTAATATTAAAATTATTTATAAGAAAGAATCCGATAATAAAAAGGTAAACGCGTTAAGTCGACGTAGTAACTATTAAGGACTCGACTCCGTCGAGAAATAATTAATATTTTAGAAAGGTACGGACGGATCGTTAACTTTAAAAATAATAATTTAAAGGAGTTAAAGGGATATTATTTAAAAGGTTTATTAAAATTTAACGGAAGAATATTTTAATATATAAAAAATAACCGATAAACTCCGGAAAGTCTATAATATTAAAAGATAATATAACGATATTTAAGAAGTTATTTAGAATTACGATATATATAATAAAACGAAAATATTATAATATAAAATATACGAAGAACTATAATTATTACTTATATTAAACCGATTATAATAGTTAATATTATAAAATCTTATTATAAAGTTATTAACTTTAAAAAAAAGAATTATTAAAGTATTATACGATAATATCCTCGTAATTATAAATAAGTTTATTAAATATATTTACTTTTTATTATACCGCGAGTTATATATAATAAAAGACCTCGTATATACGTTTTTACGAAACGTAATTAATAATTATAAATTACTAAACGATATCGTTAACGATAAAAAAACGACGTTTACGAGTAAGTTTTAAGTAAAAGTTACGCGACGACTTTAAGTAAAGAGAAAGTTAAATACCGCTTTTTACCCTTAAATAAATAAATAAACGGAGAGAACGAATTAAACGTTCGAATAATACTTTAAAGCGTACGTTAATTAATAATAAAACGACTAGGTCGAATAGTTATTAATCGCTTAAATCGTATATAATAACGTAATATATAACGTTACGAAACATTTACCGTTTAAAGTAAATTATAAATTTAAACTACGGTTAAATTATTATAACAATAATAGTTTTAATTTAAGAGTTAACGAGGTAATATATCGTTTAAACGACATATTAATTAAAGTAAAAAAGAATTTATTAAAGAATTAAAAGTAAATTCGAGTATAAGTTAATAAAAAAAGGATTAAGAAATTAATCTTAAAAGAGAGAGATAAAGTTTACTTTAACTATAAAAACCTCCGAATAAAAAAATTAAACGATAAACTCGACTTTAAGAAACTTAAACCCTTTAAAATTATAAGAAAAATCTTAAACTCGGTATACGAACTTAATTTACTCGAAAGATTACGAGTTTATTTACGGTTTAATATATTATTACTTAAAAAAGTATTCGAATCGACGGAACTTTTAAACGAGTAAATCTTTAGAGAATTAAAATACGAAGTTAAAGAGATCGAATAATACCGTAAAACGAAAAATAAAGAACTAAAATATTTAATAAAATAATAAAGTTATAACGTTAAAGAAAATATATAAAAACTAGTAAAATATCTTAAGAATTCCCCCTAGTTAATAAAGAAATATTAACGGTAAAGGGATTAAGACCGAGATCGGTTATAATTATACTTTAATTAAAAAATATAATAATAGTATTAATAACTACTTATACCTCGTAAACGACTTAAAGAGCTTCGCGCTCCTCCTCGGCTTACCGAGCCTCGTCCTCGGCGTCTTAAATAATATAAGCCTTATTTAAAAGCTTTTAACGCTTTATCTCGTAAGTCTTTTATTATTAACGAATCCGGCGTACACGGACCGCGGCTTCTGCCGCCCGGCTATACACCTCTTTAAAAGCGATCTCAACGGCCTCGCAAGCCTCGGAGAGGCGCTAAGAGTTAAAAACTTAACGCTCGGTTAAAAGGAGTTAAAAAAAATAATAAAGGCGGAAAATAATAAAAGACTTACCGGAACTTATAACGATACCGCGACTATCGTACTTAACGCTTATACGAACGTAGGCTTAGTAACGACGAATTTAACGAGTAAATTTATTAAATTAAATATAATTTTAACTTAAGCGGGTATAACGAGAATAAAGTATAACGTTAAAACTAAAAGATTCGATAATAACGAAAATACGACGACGCTAAGCGGAGCTAGTTAAAATAAAACGTTTAACGACACGACTAAATATAATAAAAAAAGAAAAAAAGTTTACTTTACTTATAAAAAAACGAAAAAAAGGAGAAATACGTTACTTATACGATTTCGAAACGAAACTTAAGAAAGAGAGAGGTTATATTACGAATATAACTTTTACGGAGCTTTATTAACGGGTTAAGATAATATAATCGACCCCTTAACGGATACGGAGGATATATTATACGACCGACGCGAGACGGCAGTATTAATATAATTAAAAAGTAGTCGCCTTTTAAAATATAAAATAAAAGACGAATTATATAATAAAACTATTATATAATAATATTAATTAATTAAAAGGAAGAATATTACTTTATACGAAAATAAAGTAAAAAATATAAAGTAATATAAAGTAAAAACGAACTTTATACGAAAATAAAATAAAAGCTATAAAACCGTATAAAGTATAATAAATATATAAGACTAAGGCTTCCTCCTTATTAAATAAATAAAAGACTCAGTCGTTACCGATTATTTAAAATATAAATTACATTTACTTAACCTATATTCTTATACCCTTATTATATATAATTACTAAACCCTATTAAACGTATTAACTATTATTCAGCCGTTATACCTTCTTATCGTTCTCACTAAAAACAAGCCCTCCATTAACTTAATCACTTAGCAGAGATTCTCTCCCCTAGGAAGTGTCTTTATAACAATTATAAATAACCGTTAAAGTTATAAATAATATTATTAAACTTAACGGCCTCGTATTAATATTACTCGTTTTTAAAGTATTTTTATAACTTTTAACTTTTATTAACTTATCTTTTACGGTTATATAACGCGCCGCCGTTATTAAAAAGGTTATAATAAACTTTATTAAAGAGCGCGCGGCCCGAAGTGTAATAAAGGCTTTATAGTAACGTAACGGCCCGGAGTCCGAGCGGTCCGTATTAATAAATTATATATTTATTTAACATATAAATAACGTTAAGGGACCGTATTAAGACGGTCCGTACGAGGTCCGTATTATAAAGGGTAAAACGGTTATTATCGATTACGGTAATAGTATTATAGCGTTATTTTATATTACTTCGGTACGTATTTTTCGTTAAAATAATATTAATTAAACCGTTATACGGCCTCCGCTATTAAACGACTTATTAAAGACGTCCGTTACAGCGTTTATTAAACGTAATAAAGGCCGTCCGAGAAAGAGATTTAATTAAAGGTTATAAAACGCGTTTTTATTAACGGTATATACCGCTTTATATAACGTTAAAAGTACGGCTTAATTAATAAGTCTCTTACTTACGTTAATATACGAGTACTCTCGCCGTATAAAGATATTTAACCTTTTAAAGAAGGGCGTTTTCGAGCCGGTCTCTCGTTTATAAGTGTTATTTAATTTATAGTTTTTTAACGGCCGTTTTATAAATAAAATTAAATACGTTAATATTATATAAGTTATTAAAAAGAGCCGTTTTATAGTATAAGTTTATAGTAATTATAATAAAACCTTTATATTTACGTAATCGTTAACTATATAACGTATAAGTTAAAGATTATTACTCTTTCTCGTTAATAATAAATAAAGTAAAAACGGTATTTAATTATTATTACGAGATATTTTATAAATTTATATATAGTTTATTATATATTTATAACGGGATTTTTATATTAATCTTAATAAAAAGGTATATAATATATTATTATTATTAAATAACTTCGTTTTACGTATTTTACGTCCGTTATACGGTATATTAAAGGCCGGTAATTATTAATACGTTATTTATATTAAATACTATATAAAGGTATTAAGTATATACGAATTTATTTATAATTTATACCTTTTAATTAAAATTAACGACGCTTTTAACTTCGTTAACTTATAAATTAATAATACGTTTATTTTTATTAACGAAAGGTTTACGGCTTTAAAAGAAACGGTATTAAAAAGCGTTAACTTTTTAATTAAGTTACGAGAGACTTTAACGCTTATAATACCGTTAAAATTTAACGGAGGAGTATTAAAGATTAATAATAATAGTAACTTATTACTCTCTTAAGAGGCCTAAGTAGTTAATATTAACTTCGTAACTCTTAAATTACGAGTTAATAAAGGTATTAAAGGTAAAATTTTATTACTTTTTAATATTAAATAATAATATATAACTTAACGCGTACGAAGCGTTTATATAACTTTTATATATTAACTTAAAGCGGCTTTTACGCTTTTATATACGGTTTAATATATAAACTTTAATAAAGAGAACGTAACCGCTTTAAATAATATATTAATATAATAATAAGTTAATTTATACCACGGCTTATATTTCGTACTACTTAACGAGGAAACTCTCGTAGTTTATATCTTTATAAATAAAAGTTTTATAAATAATAAAAATTTAAGCTTTTAAATTAATTATATTATTTACATTCGTAACGTTATAAAGCGAGTTAATATTATTTACTAATTATTAATAAAATACCGCCGCGTCGTTAAGTTTATATTTACGTTTAAATTATTTAATTTAATAAACGGTTTTAACGTAGTTAATTATATTAAAGCGACGTTAAATTAAATTTTAAAATATTTAATCCCTTTAATAATTTATATAAATAATAAAAGCGTTTATAACGTTATTACGCGGCTTAGAATAATAACGGAAAAGAAGTTAATAATTAACGTAACGATAATTCGTTAAGTATACGAGCGCCGTAAAGTAATAAAAGTAAAGTAAATTTTAAGTAATAATAACTTTATTAACGTTATAATTAAAGCGAAGTATAACGAGACGTTAAAACGGTTTATTAATATTAATTTTATCGAGATTAAAGAGGAAGTATAAGTAAAGAGGGAGGGTATTTAAACGTTTATAAGTATTTATAATTAATACTTTAATTATTTTTAAAGAGTTTTAATTAAAGGATTAATTATTTTTAGTTAATTTTTTAATATTAAAACCGCCGTATTCGTTAATTTTTTTTTATTTTATTTACTTTTCGTTTTCTTTCGTATATAATATAAGTACGTATTTATACCGTTCGTTACGACTTTTAAAAAGAGAGTTAATATTAATATAAATATATAAATTAAATACGTAATAATTACGTAAATTAAAATATAACTTATTAAAGGGGGGTATATTATATACGTTAAATAAGAGAGATTACGGGACTGTTATAAAATAAGTCTCTTCGTATACGTTTTACCTATAAATCGTACTTAAAAAGAGACAACGCATTCACTATATAAATTACCTATATACTCTCTAAAACGAGAGGACGTACAGGATCGCCGGTGACGTTAATATACACTTATTCGAGCCCTCTTTAGATTCGTTGTATCCCGATCACTCTAAGGTCAAGACTTAACATTTATTAAGAATACCTACATAAATCGTATAAACATTTGTTTCGACATGGATATCTTCTATACTTCTATGAGAACTTTTACTTTTTTTCTCTCTATTAAATGTAGTATAAAAGAAACTAAAGTACTGATTAAGATAAAAAAACAAGAAAAGAAAAAGGACCCAGGACGTCCTTGAATAATACATTGCAGACCCGACAGAATGGTATCCATGCTTCTCTCCCACGCATTTAATGTCTCGTTCCTCGAGAAGCGAGGAAACACAGTGGCGTCGATAAAATGATTTCCTGGAACGGTGGCCGACAAAGTTCAGGGCGTGTACCACGCAGTGTCTCAGAGTGATGTAGGAAAACAAGGCGAAAGAATATAGAAACTCGTGGTAAGCCTCAAGAAGCGGTAAGGCGAGACAGGGTCAAGTTCTTTAAGCTTGTTTTGGCCTGGCCTGCAAACCAGGGCCACGTGATAGGGAACGACCCAATCCATGGACTTGGGACGGAGCCTGGAGTGGCAACAGGGACTGAGATAATACACCAGGCCGTGGGAAGAATCAGGTTTTGAGGCTCTTTGCATCAGATCGTGTGGATCGTGCGGGTCGTGTGGACGGGAAGCCACAGACGGTCTCTTGCCTTATTTCGTTGTGGTCGGCAGGGTACGTTTGTTCCGCCTCCTGACTGCACTCGTTCTTTTCCCGGTTTTCGGAACGTCACACTACATTTGCCAGAGACCTTGTAAGATATTATACGATGTTATCAAATTATAACAGGCCACAGGAATCGAAAACAAATATACGTGTATAGACTTATCATACACCGCACAAATCCACAAGCACTCCGGGAATCATACATTGTACCACATCTTATGGCCATACCAGACCGAGCCCGTATCCGTGCTTCTGCTGCTACCCAGCGGGTAAGGGCATATGAAGACGGTGGCCAGTCAGAGAATTTCCGTCACATGTCCCGAGATCGCTTTTGGGGGTACGGGCCTTTGAGTCTGTGTAGATACTATTGAATTGCATACTCGTAGCTTTTTTTTTTTTTTGAAATATTGCATACACAAAAAAAAGGTTTGTTCCACGGGCTGCGGGTGGCGCACATTGCCTCTCTCTTTGAATACTCGCGTACTGCGCAGTCCGTTTCCAATATCTTCCTCGGATACTTCCAGATCAAAACCGAAACTACTTACACCTACTGCACAGAGCTCACCATGCCGTGCTCTGTACGCTGTATGTAAGCATCAGTCAAGACAGGTACCCTTCCGCCGCCACGGCCCTCAATCCTTTATCCGCAAAGGACTAATGCTGTGTGACCCGAGCAAGCATCGAAATCCAACCAAAATGCCATGCCTCAGACCGGTCGGTGGAGCGTCCTCGTTCTAGGTGATTAACGTTACGTGCACAAAACGGCTCGTTAAGTGAGTACATCCCGGTACACAACATATTGTTCTCTTCCACGCCGAGAACCGCTTACATCTTCGTGTCCTTTTCTCCACGTATGGGTGTCATGGGTACATGAGAGGAGCCGGAGGATCTGTAGCTCGCACTTGTAGTTGCAGAGAAATGGGCATTTGCGGGACTGGAAATCAACTTGTGATAGTGTTGGCATACCTTCGATCAGAATGCAGTGTGATGAACAGAATAAGATCATTTGATGGAGAATAACGGCTTCATAGCTCTCCGACAAGAACTGTTTTTGAGTTATAGAAATCTTATAATAACCACCTGAATAGCTTAGCAGTTTATGACATTTCACGTTATTATCACGTATTTTTTTATTTTTAATACTCACTAGTTTAGAAAAATATTGCCAAAAAAATTCAAAACTCTAGGCCGAAGAACTATTATACAAACTGAGATATCACGAGTAAAAAGATAGCATGTTCACGAGACTGATTTAAAGGTTGTAAAGATCATCTTGACCAGCATATTCCTCGACACAGAAATGGTAGAATATGGCTGTAATTGGTGTTGTTTTGATGCTGCTAACAAAACGTAAGCTAGTAAGCGGGAGCCGCCCCACAGCGCGTGGATGGCGTTACAGGCAGCAAAACGTGCCCCGCATTGTAGTAAATATTTTTTTTTTTCTGCCGTCATCAATGAAGCTTGACTTTAGAATCCACGTCGAAACATCAACGACAACAACAACCGAAAAAAAATAGACGACACCTTCCTGCCCTATTCCCAACGACCGATTGCCCGCAAAAACTCGACAATGGCTCCCAACCAGTACATCATGGCGGCCGACAACAGCCCTGCGCTGCTGCCGCTTCTCCGCGAGAATCCGGAGATGGCGCGCGAACAGGACGAGCACGGTTACTCGCTGATCCACGCGGCGGCCAGCTACAACCACTTGGACCTTTTGCGGGCTCTGGTCAACGAGCTCAAAGTCCCTGTGGACTTGCGCGACGAGGACAACGAGACGGCGCTGTTTGTAGTGGAGACGGTGGATTCGGCACGGTGCCTGGTGGAGGAGTTGGGTCTGGATCCGACGCTGACGGGCGACGATGGCATCACGGCGGCCGAGAAAATTGCTGGTGAGGCGGATTTCCCTGCGGTGGCAGAATATCTGATGGGTCTGCAGTCGGTGTTGGCAGCAGCCAATGATGTGCTGGTTGAGGGTGACCTGCCGCCGCCGCCCGAGGGTATGCGCGTGACAATGGGAACGATGCCGGCGGTGGCGACGGTGGAAGAGGCCCAGGATAACAGCGGTGGCGAGGGCAGCAGCAGCAACAGCAACGACAACAATGCTTTAGAAGAGGCTCTGGGCGGTCTGCCTGACCCGGAGCTTCGCCGCCGCATTGAGGAGCTGGCAGCGCGTCCGGATTTCCACACCGAGCAGGGCCAGGCCGAGCTGAAACAGCTCATCCAGGATGCGCTCCTGGGCCAGGACCTGTCCGCAGACCGCAACGTGCGCCCCCGTCAAAGCTGAAGAGACGGTGGAACGTTGTCAACATAAAGAAAAAAAAAACTGTGCCCCTCCTCACTCATGGCTGTGCACATCCCAGAGCAGAAACTCGCGCGGCGCATCTGCTGGGCGAAAAAAAGTGCACTCGGCGCCATCGCCAGCAAGGCCCATCGATGACGAGAAACTCGACACACTCATTGCGAGCCATGGTGTCAAAGTGGAGGAAGACGACGAGGACTGCATGGCGATGAGCACATCCAACAATGTCTGGCATGCCCAAGTCGGCGAGAGGAATCCGCTCCAGCGAAGCGTGACAATGTCGCCCGACGGTGCGACTGTGTCGTCATCGTCAGAGGATACGGGAACCTGGTAACGGCTGAAATACGGATCGATGTTGTCGGCTGACTGCACACGAGTGCTGCCGAGACGCAAGAGCGAGAGCCATTCGTACAGTTCGGTGACGGCCTCTTCCGTTTCCATGCGATCGCTTCCATGGCCACCGCCGACAAGAAGGCTGGGTGGCCTCCCAAGTGGTGGCAGCGCGATGTCGGCGTGTTTTGTCACGGTGGGCTCGACTGTGACCCATTTTGGGTTGAAAGCGTCGAGAGGATCCGGGTTAGGGGCTGTATAGTTAGCATACTTGCAAGTATATAAATGACCGACACAATGGAATACTTGCACATACCGTCAAACATGTTGCAGAATAGCCAAGTGCACGGACTGCTGAATACGTTCTTGCAGGCGTAAATTAGACGGTCGAAGCCGCTCTTTCCGGGCCACATGGCCGTGTGGTTCAGATCCAGCTCAACAATCCATCGCGGCCGCAGGCCACGGCCACCCTTGGCGCCGTGCGTCTTGCCCACAAGGCCAGCGCGCTCGTAGGCCTCGCGCTCGAGATACAGTGTCAAGCGGCCGTCTCTGAGCGAAAAGACATTGCCCTGGCCGAGGCGACCCTCGGACAGCATCAAAATGTTGCCGGCCTTGACGTATTCCGTGAAGAAGGCGCCCTCGAGAACCTGGCCGAGAGTCATGACCACCCGCGCATATCTTGGTCGGGCCGTAGACACCGAGGTGCGTTCAGCCAGTGTGCGCTGGATCAGGTCGGCACTCGCTTGAGGCACGACCAGCTCGAGCTGGCTGACGAAGTTGAGGGCCTGGATACTAGACCACGGCTTCTTGAGCTTCTTGGCTGTGTTTGGTACGCTTGCCGTGGACGGCTGTGAGGGCAACTGGGTTGGCGGGATGGCCTCAATGGCTGGAGGCTGGGCTGCGTCGATGTGGCCCATGACGCCGTGCGAGAAGAAGCATTTGGCTGTCTGAAAAACAGACGGCTCTGGCGAGAACGGCAGCATGACGGCGGATGAAGCTGAGTGTCTCGGCCGTGGTGCAGAGAAGCCGAAGTGAAATCGCAATCCGTGAGTTTTGCTTATTGGATTTTTAGGTCGACAGAAGTCGGTGCTAGATTGGTGAGTGTGTCGCGGGAGTAAGCGTGTCGTTGGTCTGGTGTTGGTGTTGTCTAAGAAAGGCTGTGGAAGGCTGCCGCTGTGTAATGCGGGATGCGCTTTCCTCGCAATAAATTTTTAGGTTGCCCCACTAAAAAGTTTCAACGTCACTTGTCGTTCACAACCCAACTTGGCAACAACATCGCAGATTATCCCAGATAGGAAGTCACGAGTGGTGGCATATTTATTGTGAGTGCTTACGGATCAGGGTATATATTTGATAAAAAGATAGGACACTGGCTAATGCCCCCAGCATCCACCATGGAGTACCTCGTGCGCTTCAGTCAGTCTCACGAGTCGTTTCGGCTCGCCGAGATTCAGGCTCTGGCTACTCTCGAGAATGTCGTGCTCGAGATTGTCTCTTACATCCCAGAGGTTTGCAGTCTCTTTTTACTCTACAGAGTTGAATTGTCTGACATATCTTGCTCACACTTCGTAGTCCCCGTTCTGTATCATCAAGGTCGCCGACGATGACGCTGCCACCAGGCTCGTCCGCCGCTCTCTGCTGGCCCAGTCGATTCACAGCCTCTGGGGTTGGGCCAAGACCCTGCCTGAGTTTTACGAGGATATAAGCCGTCGTTCTGCTCCTCTCTTGGTACCCTACGTCAAGTCTTCGTTTAAGCTTGACTCCGACTCGTTCCAGGGCAAGCGTAGCAACAAGGCACGCCTCGCACTTATCGACAGCTTCGGCGCCGTCCTACCGCTCGAAGGTGACATTGACATGCGCGATCCTGATATCGTTCTGACTGTCTTTGAGCACTGGGCATTCGGCTCTGTCCAAAAGAAACTCCCCGACCCGGAGCACTACTACATGGGCCGCTTTGTCGCCGGCACCGCGCGCGACGCCAGCCTCACCTTTGACCTCAAGAAGCGTCGCTACATTGCCACCACAAGCATGGATGCCGAGCTGTCATTGCTCACTGCAAACCTGGCACTTGCTGCGCCCGGTAAGCTGTTTTACGACCCCTTTGTCGGCACTGGCAGTTTCCCGCTGGCTGCTGCCCACTGGGGTGCTACGGCATGGGGAAGCGACATTGATGGACGCGCCGTGCGTGGATCGGCAGCAGGCATCAATGGCGCTGGTGGAAGTGGCGGCAGCCGGGCGGGACGTGCTGATGTTCGCGGCAACTTTGAACAATATGGGCTGCTGGCAGCCTTTGGCGACATGTTCACAGCCGACTTGACACACGTCCCTTTGCGCCGTGGGGGCGAGCACCGATGGATTGACGGCATCATCTGTGACCCGCCCTACGGTGTCCGTGAGGGCCCGCGTGTACTGGGCGTCCGCCACCCTGAAAAGAAGCCGTGGGCTGTTGAGGCTGGGAAGACAATGTATAAGTAAGTTGGCCGAAGACGGCAGCTTTAACTTTCTTGCCGGGTGTGAAATGTTGACTAACCTCTTTCTTCCAGGGACCCGACTTTTATCCCACCAAAGCAGCCTTACAGCTTCATGGCACTCTTGAACGATTTGCTGAATTTTGCTTCCGACACGCTTGTCGACAATGCTCGTCTGAGCTTTTGGATGCCCACAGCCAACGACCAGGCAATAGAGCTTTCCGTACCGACACACCCTTGCCTGGAGCTTATCTCTGTCTGCACACAAGTGTTCAACAAATGTACGTCTAATATTCACCCAAAAAATACTGCCTTGAAGCCTTTATCACTAATCGACTACACAGGGTCCCGCCGTTTGATAACATACAGAAGAATTCCCAACTCCGAGGTCGACCCGGAAGCATTGGCCCTTGCCGCGGCTGCTGCTCTAAACACACCAAAGCCGTCGGGCCACACGGCCAATGATCTCAACCCGTTCCGGAAGAGCTACTTCAGCAGGTTCAAGGTGCCTGGAAGTGCAGCGTCGAGCTCAGGTGCCAGTGCACCGGCGAAACCGGAGCCCGTTGCAGAGACACCTGAGGATGCACCAGTACCAGAAGCACCAGCAGCCGTCAACATTGTATCAGCTACACAGTCAATACCAAAGCCAGACTCAAGGCCGGACCCGGCAGTCATGTCGGAGCCGGCCCATGCGCCTGATTAACAGGAGATATTCATATGAGGATACAGAGGATAGAGATAGAACTAGAATACGTAAGCTCGAAAGTTGAATCAACTTTTTTGTCAAGATTTTTGTGTGCGCTATATGAAGGGTATTCCAGAAATATACATCGAAATGAAAACAAGTCCTCCAAAAGCCCTCTTCACTAGCTTTCACCCACTATCATATGTAAAAGAACGAGAATGTCAACCTTTTTGCGTGTTCCCACCGTGGCAGAGATGAGTTGAATAGAATATAAACACGGCAGGTGAAAAGAAGCCTTGCCCTCTGACACGGGCAGCAGGTGCATTACAAAAGTAGAGAAAAAAATGGGCTGCAAAATAAATGACCAAGCAGTAGACGTCGTGGCTGATATACGTAACTGTGAAAAAAAAATTCAACACAAAAAAAGACATAAAAACAGGAAATAAAACATGATTCGCTTCTCCGGTTTGCGCCACTCCTGTCTTTTTTTTGTAGGAAATATGAAAACAAGCAATGACATAAAATAAGGGGAATGTATGTACTGCATGCGATACATTGAAATGGACGAGGAAGAAACGTGCAAGGCCGAGCAAGATTGGGCATTGCCAGATCGCTTGTCGGAGAACGCCATTGGGCTGCCCGTACCGTATATGTGTGGTGACTTGCCTGGGGTAAATTCGTCAATCCAGTCTCGTGTTTTCCCCTTGCATGAGAGGTCGGGAGGGTCGTTGGACTTGTAGTACAGCATGTAAGTTTCGCCCGTCATCGGAACTCCACGGCACTCATGCAGCCCTTGTCCTCAACGTGCTTGAGCTCGAGTTGCTGGAACCTGCAGATATTGTTAAAAAATCAGGCCAAATGAATGAGAAGACATAGGGTATCGAGAAATACACTTACTTTTCGCTCTTGGAATGGAAGTAGATGCCATGTACCACACCCTCAACCTGATTGAAGCAGATGTAGTAGAAGCCCTCGAAGCTGGCGCCGTGGATCGTCCGCACGCGATGGTCAGGAACAAGGAAATGCTCCTTCCACCGCATAAATATGTTCTCTTTCTGCAGGTACTCCTTAATTGTGAAGTTGCCCTTCTTGGCCTGCTTTGCGTACGGCCGGAACGCGGCAAATTTGGCCCAATGTGACATGTCGATCCGGTCGTTGGCGCCCCATGACTTGTGTTTGGTGTTGAAGCCGTACTTTGACCCGATAATCTCGCCCTCAAAGTATGTCGTCAATGTAGGATGGTCCTCTGTAAGGCCTGTTGCACACAAGTGTGTTAGTTGAGGCGGCATGGTATTTTGCCCGTCAGAGTGAAGGAATGCTTACCTTGTATCCGCAAGTAGCCGCAAAGGAAGGATTCTCGCAAGTCGACGTGCTTAATTTCCACTTGCACGTCGTAGACCTGCCGCTCCGACTGCTGTGTGCCGACGAAGCGGCTGCCGGGGCGAAGGAACTTTGAGGGCGATGCAGGTAGAAGCTAGATGGCAACGTTTATTAGCACTTAAACACACAATGTTGTACAGTCATCGATAACGACGCAGTTTTACAAAGGGCGCATGGGACTCACCCTTGAATATGTCGGATCAAAGCCAGCATACGAATCATACTCTGACAGCTCGGCCTCTTCTTCGAAATCCTGTTCGTCGAACATCTCACCGTCCATGCTGGATGGTGACTGCACATCGGCAGATGCAGCTGATCTTCTGTTGTCCGTATATTGGGCCGCCTCGGCTTGTCTGCGCAGGCTGTGATTCGTTCCCTGTGGTTCCCATATCTCCATCTCGGGGATTGAATAGCGGGCCACCTCGCGACTATTGATCCAGATGGCGCCGGGGAGGCTTGAGCGGGGAATCATGTTACGGCGGCTGTCTGGGCCATTGATGTCGCTTCGGTCGCCGTGGCTGTCGCTCGTTGTACCGAGGGTTTGTGAGTCCGGCATGTCTTCGTCTGTGTCCGACTGCTTATCGGTTGGATCGGCAGGGTCGTCCTGCTCTTCAGTAGCATTCAGATACACAGATTCGGTCTCGGGCATCGCTGGTCGGATGGCACTCGTACTCAGTGGCGGGGCTGGCGACATGGTCGGCGGCGATTGTGCGGGCGATGATGGCTGTGACTGCTCCTGCTCGTCGTCTTCATTGATGGCAACAGTCGGCGGTAAATGACTGCTACCGCTGCTGCTACCGCTGGCGATGGCGGTATCGGGATGCGCGTGGCTGCCCTCTTCGTATGGTGACTGTGATGCGTGGGCCCAGCCGGATTGCGCGCGAGGCGCTTGGTCGTCTGGGCATGAAGAGTTGTAGTTGACGGAATCGTTTTCGTCACGGGAGGAAGGAGTCGGCATGGTTGATGATTGTAAGAGAGAAGAGCGGGTGGTGGATGGGGAGAATGGTTAATGGGTGGACGTTGGTCACCTCCGGTGAGGATACGAGGCTGCGAAAAATGCCGGAGCGAGATCGGGGCGTGCGTAGTCAAAGAGACGTCGGCTATCGGTCGCTCGTCGTGGCCCAGTACTACAGACTATTCGTGGGCGTCGTTAATCGTCAATGATATCGGGTTTAGTGACGCGCTGTTGATGATTCGCGCACGAGGAAAATGGCGGTGATCAGTCGAAGAGTGAGCAAGCCGAGGTGCGCAGGTGCAGCGCACTGGGAACAGCCTTGCGAGAAACTGGCAAGGAGAACAAAGAAAACGCAAAGTCGATTGACGGGGGTCCAAAAAAAAACAAGGTCGGCAGAGCGAATTGGTGTCGTTACACGTTATATCGTAGAAACCGTCAATGGAAAATGGATATCGTTAATTGTTGCGAACGGCTGGAAGGAAGGACGTCAACCGTAGACAAGAGATGCGAGCGAAGGTGGTGGACAGTGCACTGGTCGGCGCCGTCTTATCCACAGTAGTACGCCAGGGCCTCTGTGCCCGCGGATCGAGAGGATGTAGGGAAGGTTGGAGAGCGTCGAAGTGTTGACGAGCGTAGTTTGAACGGCCGTCGGATAAGAAGGATGGAAGAGGTCGAGCGATGAGAGCGTACGACTACGACGAGAAGCCGTGATACGGAATCGATATCGGGCTGCAGCAACAGGTTTGAGGAAAGGTTTTAGGGAGAGTCGGGTTGGAATAGCGAGGGCGGAGAAGATGAAGGAGCATTAGTATGTCGGAAATGCAAGTAAAATACGGAGTACAAGATATGATTGCCGTCCTGCAATGTCGTAAGGGTGTCCGGGGCAGGGGAGTGTTGGCAGCAAAAGGCGTGATTGAGAAGAGATAGCGAGAAAAAGCGAGAGCGCAACGACAACAAGCCGGGGCTGTTTGACCTGCAGCACAAAGCTGCGATGGCCGGCCGGTTGTGCTGTGACTGTGAGTCTTCTGTTGTTCACAAGGAGGCAAAATGGCTTGCTTGGAGGGCGGAGAAACGGGGGCAAAAGGGCGCTAACAATCACTAGAGTGGACGAGGCCCAAAGAAATCAAGACAGTTGAGGGCCTGACAACAATGCGACTGCAAGACTGCAGGGGTGGGTGCAGAGATAGGGTGATGTGTATTTGCCTGTGGGGGGAGATCAAAACAGAACAAATGGAACCGCGATAATGCCAAAAAGAGAGGCAAAAAGGGGGGAACGATTACGAGAGAAAGATGCAAAAACCAACCAAAGAACGTGGAAAGTGGAAGGCACAGGTCATCTTAGGAAAGAGCCAGCCAGTGCAGGGAAGGAGCGAAGACCAGACGACGACTGAGGTCATTGGACCACAGACTGGGAAAAAAGAGGGGCGATCTTGGCCTGGCAGCTGGCAGTTGGGGGTTGAGATGCCGTTCCAGGGACCTGACACGCTGGTTTGCAGGCCCAACCTAGGGAAGGAGCGGTCGCGGCGCAGCTGCCAAAGCGGAAACTGACCCTGTCTGTTAGCTCTTTCCCAGAGAAATCCAGGGTCACTGTTCACCCTGCCTTTGTGAGCTGTATTCGATATTTCGCATACGGAATACTGTGCAGTTATTTGATATTTACGAACTACTGCAAAACAGTATGTCGAAATGAACCCGGCCTAGCAATTCGCGTGACCTTGAAGTGGCTGCTCGCTGGGTGACAAAACCACGCATAGTATGAAGTGTCTTGCACCTATGCATCCAGCCGTTGCTAGTGGCTGTTGGCCAGACCTTGTCCTCGCCGGCCTTGTGGGCTTCTTTTAGCGGCTGCTGGGTGTGGTGTGATCGGGCCCGCCCAGCCTGGTCCAGACTACGGAGTAAAGGACACTCGGCCACGCGCGCGATGGAGACCAGACGGACGGCCTGAATTCACCCAAACAAAAAGGCATGGCAAAAACGAGTAGCCAGAACAGCTGTTGGAGCGTCGTGGACCCAGATCCATGGCTGGGAGAGGAGCTCACGGCAGGCGCTGTACTGAGGCTGTTCAACCGCTACAGGCCCAACAATATCAAAGTCACAGCCTTGTCTCTTATGCAGTTGATCGCATAAAACCGGCATCGAAATGACTCGACCTACCTCGCTCTCGCTAACGAGACCAGCATAGATTTTGCTTCGCACATGTGCATGGGAAGGCAAGAGAGGCGTTGAGCTACGCCACATTGTTTCTTCTTGCTGCCTTCGCGTCAACCTGGTTGACTTTGTCGTTCAACTCCGGTGCCCAGCGAACCAGTTTTGCGTCCCCCCCTCCGCATGCGCTGAATGTCTTGAACTCGTTTGTATTTCATATATCCTTTCTACCTCGCTTGTGGCGCGTGCCACTATATGAGCTGTCGTCCTGTGCCCATGTGAACATCTTGTCGGGGTCTGCCGCAAGATGATGGAGCCTGGGCGCGGAACGCAAGGATGGATGTCGATGCTGGCACTTGTTGCAGCCATGACCCTTTTCGTGCATACGCCGTAGATCCGCTAAATGCATTTTGTGCTTTCCTATCGCTGAAGACTGCTGGAAGGAGATGCCGCCGCTTGCGCCGTGCTCCGTCGTTCGGGTATCGATTCTTGTCCACTCTGGACCTATTTCCGTCGTCTGCCTCCGAAGTGGTTCGTTGTTTAGATCGGCTTGATCTTAAAGTGCAGCGAGATCAAACTGAAGACTAGCGCCTTCAGGTCCTGCACCAGGTAATAGAAAACACGGAGACCCTCGGGATCTGACGATTCTGTCACGTCGACCAGTGATCCGATTTTGGCTGTCTCAAACGAGATGTGTTCGCTGCCGATGCGCAGCTCGAGCTCCTGCCGGCCATCCTTGTTCTTCTGAGGCCATTTCGCGTCGTCTTCTCTATTTGCGACGAGGTTGGTTAGATCTTTAAGCACTAGCACAGACTGAGGTAACTGGGCACGGGGTGGACATACTTCATGATTTCACTGAGCTTGACGATGCGCTTGATCTCTTCAATAACAACCGAGCTGACATACACTGTTGCAGACGGTTAGCCACGTGTGGTCCCAGAGGTCGTATGGTGTCTAAACGTACTCTCTTTCCGGATGAGGCTGTCGTTGCGGTAGTTGGAATTGTTGGCGTACCGCGCAATGGCACTACGTCCATCACCCACAACACGGAAGTCGAACTCTAGAGCAAAGTCAGTCAATAGCTTGCGAGTCGACATGCGCAGTATAGTCGCATACGTACCGAGGAACTCGTGGCCGAAGCGACCCGAGTGGCCGGAGCTGTGGAAAAGTCGTTAGTTGGGTCCGAAGAAGCCCATGGAAGCCACAGCATATCGACGTACTAATACCGCAGGTAGAACTGCTCGTTGGCGGACGTCATCGTGGCTGCTGGTGTACGATGAGGGTAGGTAACAACAAAATAGCAGGCCAGGCCCAAATCGTGAAGCTTTTCGCGACGTCTCTCTCCAAGCAAGCACAGTGTGGATGGCGATTCCTTAGCTTGCCCGCTATCCCTCTCCAACGTGCGAGTCGAGGGGTGAGTTCGCGTTGTTACCCATATTTCACGTGACACTGCTCGACTTCGACTGGTTTCTGCCACCTGGCCCGCAGCTCACCGCCCTAGCTTGTAAGCCCCCACAACAAGCACAAGCCAGCAAAGGGGGGTCAAGGAAAGGGCCACAACTGGCAAGGGTCAATTTGGCACGCTGTTCTTTGGGAAATAGGGAGAGGACACGACCAGCCAGCAACGAACCTCTCAACATCACACAACTCGCAACGTCACCCCGTTCGCACCCGTCTTCCATCATCAACGGCCGCACCTTTGGTTCGCGGCACCACTCGAAGCTGCGGCATCCCCCCTGACACCTATTTTCAAAAAGAGGCGCGTGTGTGTGCGAGCACCGTTTCCCCCCACCCCTATTTCGACCCGCCACATTGCCAAAATCGACCGGAAGCGACCTTCCATCACGCTTGGCCGTCCACCGTCTTTTTGGCCTTTGCAACCCTTTTCCAACACCAATTCCGACAGCAGTTCGACGCACCATCGCGATAACATCGGGGCCACCGACTAACCGCCATCATGTCTACGTTCCTCGATGGGGCGTACAGCCTCATCCACCAGGACAATGCGGCCGACGTCCCGACCCTCAACGACCTCAAGAACCAGCTCGAGAAGGGCACCGATGAGTCGAAGATGGAGACGATGCGCCGCATCCTAGTCATCATGCTTAATGGCGACCCGCTGCCCGGCATCTTGATGCATATCATTCGTTTCGTCATGCCGTCCAAGTCCAAGCCGTTGAAGAAGCTCCTCTACTTCTACTACGAGATCTGTCCCAAGCTCGACGCCGCCGGCAAGCTCAAGCAGGAGATGATTCTTGTTTGCAACGGTATTCGCAACGACCTGCAGCACCCCAACGAGTACATTCGCGGTAACACTCTGCGTTTCCTGTGCAAGCTCCGCGAGGCCGAGCTCATCGAGCCCCTTCTTTCCTCGGCGCGGTCCTGCCTCGAGCACCGCCACGCCTACGTCCGCAAGAATGCCGTGTTTGCCATTGCCTCTATTTTCCAGCACTCGCCGACGCTGATTCCCGACGCAGCCGAGCTTCTGGCCACTTTTATCGAGACCGAGACCGACCCTACCTGCAAGCGCAACGGCTTCGCTTCGCTGGCTAGCATCAGCCACGATGCTGCCCTGACATACCTCACAAGCGTTTTCGACAGCGTGCCGAACGCCGAGGAGCTCCTGCAGCTCGCAGAGATTGAGTTTATCCGCAAGGATGCCGTCCAGAATGCCCACAACAAGGTATGCAACCCTCCAGAAAATGGTGGTTAGATGGGAGAAGAGACTACAACCTCATGCTAACTATCATCATAGGCCCGGTATCTGAGACTTATTTTCGACCTCCTCGAAGCCAACACGTCGACCGTGGTGTACGAAGCGGCATCGTCTCTCACCGCACTCACCAGCAACCCCGTCGCCGTCAAGGCTGCTGCCGGCAAGTTCGTCGAGCTGAGCATCAAGGAGGCTGACAACAACGTCAAGCTTATTGTGCTCGACCGCGTTGACCAGCTGCGGAAAAAGAACCCTGGCGTCCTGGACGACCTCGTCATGGAGGTTCTCCGTGTGCTGCCCAGCCCTGATATCGATGTTCGGCGGAAGGCCCTCGAGATTGGTCTGGAGATGGTCTCGAGCAAGAACGTCGAGGAGGTTGTCCTGCTCCTTAAGAAGGAGCTGTCCAAGACTGTCGACCAGGACTACGAGAAGAACGCCGAGTACCGCCAGCTGCTCATCCACAGCATCCACCAGTGCGCCATCAAGTTCTCTGAGGTGGCTGCCAGCGTGGTTGACCTGCTCATGGACTTTGTTGCCGACTTTAACAATGCCTCTGCTGTCGACGTCATCAACTTTGTCAAGGAGGTTGTCGAGAAGTTCCCCAAGCTGCGCGCTACCATTGTGCAGAAGCTCTTTGAGACGCTCAATGAGGTGCGCGCTGGCAAGGTCTACCGCGGTATCCTTTGGATTATTGGCGAGTACTCGGTGGACGAGAGCGACATCCGCGAGGCATGGAAGCGCATTCGCGCCAGCCTTGGTGAGATCCCCATCCTGGCATCAGAACAGAGACTCTTGGACCAGGGCGAGCCCGAGGAGGAGAACAAGGATGTCAACGGCAACGGCAAGCCTGCTGCCCCGACTGGCTCCAGACGTGTGCTGGCTGACGGCACCTACGCCACCGAGACCGCATTTACTAGTCAGACTTCGGCTGCCGTGGCTCGTCTAGAGGCCGTCAAGGCTGCCCAGAAGCCGCCATTGCGCCAGCTGATCCTGGACGGCGACTACTACCTGGCTACTGTCCTGTCCGCAACCCTGACCAAGCTGGTCATGCGCCACTCGGAGATTTCGTCCGACAAGGCCCGTACGAACGCCCTGCGCGCCGAGGCGATGCTGATAATGATCTCCATTGTCCGTGTTGGCCAGTCGCAGTTCGTCAAGGCACCCATTGACGAGGACTCTGTGGACCGCATCATGACGTCGGTCCGCAGCCTTGCCGAGTTCAGCGAGCACAAGGAGCTTGAGACCGTGTTCCTCGATGACACACGGAAGGCGTTCCGCAACATGGTGGCCGCCGAGGAGAAGAAGCGCGCTGCCAAGCTGGCCGATGAGAAGGCCAAGACGGCCATCCAGGTCGACGACGTCGTGGCGATCCGCCAGCTCGGCAAGAAGAACACGCTGGACAGCACAGATCTGGTCGAGGCCGACCTGGACCGCGCTACGGGCGGTGATGCTAGCGGTGCCGAGGACCTGTCGAGCAAGCTGTCGCGCGTTGTGCAGCTGACGGGTTTCTCTGACCCTGTGTATGTCGAGGCGTACGTCAAGGTGCACCAGTTTGATATTGTGCTGGACGTTCTGTTGGTAAACCAGACGACGGAGACGCTGCAGAACCTGTCTGTGGAGTTTGCGACGCTGGGTGACCTCAAGGTTGTTGAGCGGCCGACGACACAGAACCTGGCGCCGCACGACTTCCACAACGTGCAGTGCACGATCAAGGTGTCGAGCACGGACACGGGCGTCATCTTTGGTAACGTTGTGTACGACGGCGCACACTCGACCGATACGAATGTGGTGATTCTCAACGACCTCCACGTTGACATTATGGACTACATTGTGCCGGCCACCTGCACAGAGACCCAGTTCCGGTCGATGTGGACCGAGTTCGAGTGGGAGAACAAGGTCAACATTAACAGCAAGGCGCCGACGCTGCGTGTGTTCCTGGAGGGCCTTATGAAGGCGACCAACATGAACTGCCTGACGCCCGAGGCTGCCATGAAGGGCGACTGCCAGTTCCTCAGCGCCAACCTGTACGCGCGTAGCGTGTTTGGTATGTACCCTTTTTTCAGTTGCTTTGTTTTTTGTTTTTTTTTTTAAATTTTTTTTTTTTGACTATGTACTGACCATCTTGCAGGCGAGGACGCTCTGGCCAACTTGAGCATCGAAAAGGAGGGCGAGGATGGCCCGATCACCGGCTTTGTGCGGATACGCAGCAGATCGCAAGGCCTGGCCCTGAGTCTGGGCTCTCTCAAGGGTCTGAGCAAGATCGGCGTCGCGGCCTAAAAAAGTGCTCGGGCTCTGCCGTTTGTCTTGTTGTCATTTCTGCTGTCTTCTTTCCTTTAATTATCAAATTTGATGTCGTTTTATTTACGGCTTTGCTGCTGTTTGACGGTGATGGTGTCTAGTCCTTTTTCGTTTTTGTTTTCGTTTTTGTCAACGTGTGTCTAGCTCACTCTATTTTATATTTATTCTCTCTCTCTCTCTCCATCATTCTCTCTCCATCATTCTCTCTCCATCTCTCTCCTCCCTTTTCTTCCTTTTCTCTTTTTATTTATCAACGTTGTCGGAGGGGATTTAAAAAACGGACTTGTTTTACACGAGATGCACGAGAAGAGTAACGGGCTTCACCAAAAATAGCTAAAATTATCTGGGTAGAAGGGAACAAATATAAAAATAAACATTCAATCCCTAGTACAGACAGTGGTAAAGTATGTGCGTGATGATGATTGTATTAGATTAAGGCCACGAGGGCCAAGGATGACGTTGATGATGGGGTATCTCCAAAATGAGGCACGTGGCAGTAGCCGCCTCGAGACAAGATAATAGCAACTAGACATGACCAAATTCAGTGGTAAATGGAAAAGGACAGTGTATATAGACATCAAAAAGAAAGACAGAGCAAGGGGGTATTGTGGTAGCGAAGAAAAGCAAAATGAAACAAAAAACCAAAAGAACAGACATGTGGAAAGATCGTGGGGCAATAAAAGACAAAATGAAAAGAGACGAGCAAACTTCCACTCGTTTCTATGTCGCACCAAAAACGAGGGCGTTGATAACATGGCCCTCCTTCCAGCCCTGGGACTCAAGCGAGGCGCTGTCCTTGAGGATTCTCCCCAGGTAAGCGATGCGGATGCGGGCAGTATGGGGCAGCTTGGCCTTTTCTGAGATACGGTGTGCAAGGCTGCGGACCGTCTCGTCGCGATCAAGCAGGACAACGACGTCACGAGAAGTGGCGCTGAGGCGGGCGCGAATGTGGAGCTGGTTGGCCGCAGCAACAACGGCTTTGCCCTTTTCCTCGCGACGGCGGCGACGTTGAGGATTTGATGTTGATGAGGCAGTTGTCGTCAGATGGTGCCGCGCCTCGTCACCGCACGTATCTTCATCGTCGTCATCACCACCCGCCTCATCAACCCTCTCTTCGTCAAAATCGGACTCGTCTGACAGGTTGGCCTCGCTACCTAGGTCGTCGAGAGCGGCGCCCTTGGTCTCGTCAAGGTCCGAGTTGCTATGTTCGGGGTCGGCGGCCAGGTTGGTCGGATCGGAGACGATCCAGGCGGGCAAGGCGTAAAAGTTGCCAAACGCATCGTAGGCGCCTTGGGCCATATCGCCGGTGGGCAGGGTGATATCGGCAGCATCGAGGATGGTTTGAGCAGTAGCACGAGCTTCAGCTGCCTCGGCAGAGACGGTGCTCCTCGTTGTGGGCGAGGTGGGTGAAGTAGGAGAGGCAGGTGTTGCGGCTGACCCAGCTGCCTGTGCGTCGGTCTCCGCCGTAGGATTAGCATTGTCCCTCGCTGCGTCAACGACGTCGGCCTCCCAGAGAATCTCGAGGGCAGCATGCAGGGTCTGCCAGATCTCGGCGCGGCCGGTGACGCGGGTATCAAAGAAGTCGGTGCGTTCACGGTCGATGGCGCTGCGGGTCCAGACGCGGTTGCGCGAGGTCCAGCGGCGGCGCTTTAATGGTTTGTTGATGTGTTTGGAGAGTTCTTGCGTTGTGGGTGGCGGATTCTGTGTCGAGGAAGACGAGGTGCCAGGGGCTCCGCCGGCGGCGGCGGTGGCTCGTAGTCGTTGGCTGCCGACAGTCGGGGGTGTCGAGGCTGAGGAAGAGAAGCCGCCGGCATCGGTGTTGTCACCGCCGTTTCGTGCACCAGCTCCAGCACTGGCAGAAGCGACATTCCTTGCCAGCGAAGCAGCGGCAGAAGACGGAACTGAGCCCGCGCCAACAGCTGGAGGGTTGTTGATCGCTCGACCGGAGCCGGATGGTGCGCCGCCGGGATAAGGCGAGTTGGGCCCTTCGGGGCGGGAGAAGCAGCAACCCTGGGCACATGTTAGTGAGCTAGAGGGGAAATAAGACACAACGCAGAGAGTCAAATAGAGAGCTCACCATGTTGACGGATGTCTGAACCTAGCTATGTCTAATGATCGCACAGGAACATGGTCATACAAAAAGGATTCGAGCCTGAAAGATAAACAGGTGTGGGAGCGAGCTGAAAGAAGTATACAATAGGGACGAAGGCAGAAGCAACGCGGAGAGTCGCTGGCGCGT
This sequence comes from Sporothrix euskadiensis, assembly GCA_019925375.1. NCBI lineage: Eukaryota > Fungi > Ascomycota > Sordariomycetes > Ophiostomatales > Ophiostomataceae > Sporothrix > Sporothrix euskadiensis. Next base: position 77,753 of record JADHKQ010000058.1, read on the forward strand.
GGAGGCTGATCGCAGGATGAGAGGGCGGGGATGCAAGGGGTGGACTGGAGAGAGAGAAGGAGAGAAGGAGAGAAGGAGAGAAGGAGAGAAGGAGAGAAGGAGAGAGGAAAGAGGAAAGAGGAAAGAGGAAAGAGTCCAGAAGCGGAGAGAGAGTTGGAGTGACGAAAAGTGACGAGAAATGACGAAGAAAGAGACGATCCCAAGATGGTGAAAAAGGCAAGTGCCAGTGTGGACATCAGAGACGGAAGGTGCAGCCTCGTAGACCCCAAAATACGCAAAAGACCCCTAACAATACGACGTAGTCGGCGGCCAAGAAAGAGACTTGTGGCAAAACAACAGAATCAACAAAAGAGACAGAAGTTATCCCCAAGTGTGCCCGTCCGAGACCCAGCCATTGCTCGACTTCCTAGCTACGATTGAAAGAGGAATAGCAGCTGATAGGCGAGACGAGAGGAGGTCGTCAAGGAAAAGAGGAGAAGTGGTGGCAGTGGTGTGAGGCCTGGAAGTGGATGAACTGGCGCTAGGACCAAAGTGGAGTGGTCTTTCCTCGAACGGGCCAAACGTCACCACGTGGTCCGAGCTTTTTATTGGGGAGAAGGGGTGGGTTGCGCTGGCGCGCTGCAAAACTGCTGCACAGCTGCAGCAAGACGATTGAAAGGCGTGCTAAGTGTGCTGTGGCAGGCGCTGTACTATGCGAAAAACGGCTGTTGTGCGCTGAAGTCGCTACGAAGCTGTACTTTCGGGCGCTTGAAAGTCCTCTGATCTTACGAGCCAGCCTCGCCTCGCCGACGTGCGTTTCCCCTCACTTTTCTGTGATTTGGAAGCACGCCCAGCGCGGGCGGAGAGCATCCACCAGGGACGTACGTGTGTGTCTCGTGTTCGTTTCCATTCGCCTTCTTTTATTCTTTAACATGTATCCCGTCGTGTGCCTGCCAGACTGTTTTTATACCTAGCTTATGCTATCGTAATTCGTAGCTATAAGCAAATTAAATATATCGTACATGTTGTCTGAACCGTCTTCCTTCTCTGTCTTTTATTTTTGTCCCTGTCCTTTTAGACTATTCTCTTTTTCTGCCTCTCTACCACAAGAACTTGCGGCAGTTGGGGCTCTTGCACAAACACGGCGTCATACCTGCAACGTGGTGTCGTGCATCCGATGCCAGGTCCACGATGCCGTCGACATAGTCAAACGTCAACTCGTCGTCAGCGGCAATATCGCGAACCGCAAAAAAAGCCAGGTCGTGGATGTGCTTGTCAGCGTGGTCACCGACACGTGCAAAAATCCGTAGGTTAGGGCTGCACGAGTGATTAATGAACCGCGTAGGGCCAGCTCGGAACTCGCCGTCGCACTCAAGTGGAGGACCAGCCAGACGGCTGTCGAGCGACTTGGCGTCAGAAAATTTGTCGAGGGCAAACAGGTACACATCCTTGCGGCGGGCCATGGTTGCAACGGAGCGGCGGTGCCGGGCCTCGCGTGCCGTCAGGATCTCGCCGAGATAGCGGTCGACAAACTGGCCCTTTTGCAGGTCCACGAGCGTGCGGACGCCCCAGCCGCGGTCTTGGGTGCGGAAGATCTGGAGCGGGATTTGGCGGCCACGCTCGACCACGCGGTTGGCACAGACCGTGTCGTCGCCCTCCGTCGTCTCTGCACAAGCACAGCCTTCGTGGCACTCGTAGATCGGCTCGCGGCTGTCGAGGTATCGACTACGCAGCAGCCCTGCTTTGGCACCCTGGCTGTGGTAGGAGAACTTGGCTCGCTGTCTCTCCGCTGGCCTCACCGATGGCTGGCCGCCCTTGCTCCCGCTCTGTGTTTCCACCTCGCTGTCGCTGTCGTCGCTGTTCAGTTCCTGGTCCTCTTCGTCCCAGTTCATATCAGACAAGCACTCGCAGCCGTCGTAGCGGCACGCTTGCGCGTCGACACACCCACAGCCGCTTCTAAAGCTTGCCTCTGCCGCATGCACGCCTTGGGTGAGGATAGACTGTGTAATGAACCTGAAGTCCTTGGGTAGTGTGGCGCCGTCGCCGGTTTTGTTAACGATCGTGACGGGATATTGCTCGTGCGTTGGGAAGGCACGCAGCTGGCACCAGTGGCAGCTGTCCACCACATCGTCTGGTGGGGGTCCCTACAAAGTCAGACTGTGCCCTCATCTCTCGTAAAGTAAAATGGTCTTGGCCTACCGATTTCCAGTTGTGATTAAAAAAGTGCTCGCGGTATGAATCGCGGTCGCCCATCTTGAGATTGCTTAATGCGTGTGACGCGTCGGATGAGGTGAGTGGTGCTGCGCTTCTTTCGGGGTGTAGAAGGCTGCAGGGTCTTTATATGAGAATTGTTGATAAGTCGATGCAGCTTGGTGCAGTAGAGGTCGACGTGAATGCAGCAAGGAAGGTGATTGTGGAGAGTGAGTGAGAAACTGCTGAAAAAGCGCGGACAGTGAAGTGAAGTTGAAGCCGTTCTGAGCGGTTGTAGGTTTAGGGTCCAAAGTGGGGCTATTTCAAGCGGCGAACCAGCCGTGAATACAGCAAACGGAAGTGGCGATGTTGCCTCTGGGCAAAAACGAGCCTCATCTTATATATTGTTATAGGAAGCTATGACACTTTGGCCATTACAATGATAATGTTTAAACTAACAAGACAGTTGTCTTCTTCCTCTTCAAACGATTTATTTACTTATTGATTCGTTTCGTATTTTTTTTTTTTGGCAGAGATTTAAAGATAATACATAATGAAACAGGTTCTGAATAATGGTGAATTCACGAAACATGAACAGGCAAAATAAGACACACGCCAAACCTCACATATCCAAGTCTCGTAGCCTTGTATCGGAATACGTGTTTAGATGTGTTTTTTGATGTCTTCACCAAACTAATACCGCCGAATAGCCCATCAGCGTGCATCGATAAAGAGCAACGGAGGTGGCCGGCGTTGTGGGTCGGGCTCATTGATAAAGCTATCTGCGGGGAAGCCGCGACCAGTGTAAGTGGCCATATCGGGCCGTGTGATTGTTTATCTTGATAGACTTCTACAACTCGATCTCAACCGCCTTGTTTGCTTTTGGACTTGAACTTTTATCACCGCCGATTCTACATTCGACCATCATATTTTCACAATATGGCACCTTCTGCTCTCGAAACGGACGTTGCAGTCCCCAAGACCCAGCCTGGAGCCAGCACCTGCGCCGCTGACATTGCTGGCGACCCGACACTCGCCCATGTTAACGAAGAATATGGCCGCCCACCAGTATTCACCGACCCTCACAAATACCGTGCCTGGCTCAAGCACCGACTTGCGCTTGCGTTCCGGGTCTTTGCCAAGCATGGCTTCATGGAGGGCATTGCCGGCCACATTACCGTGCGCGACCCCGTCGACCCGTCCAGCTTCTGGGTCAATCCCTTTGGCACTCACTTTGCCCTGATTACCGACGACGACTTGCTGCGCGTCAGCCACGACGGCCAGGTGCTTGAGGGTGGCGCCAACAAGATGCTCAACTATGCCGCGTTCGCCATCCACTCGGAGATTCACAAGGCCCGGCCGGACGTGCTATGTGCAGCGCACTCGCACTCGCTCTACGGCCGGGCCATGTGCTCAACGGGCCGCACACTCGACATGTTGACACAGGACTTTTGCGTCTTTTACGAAGACCATGTGGCATACCCTGATTTTGCTGGCGTTGTGCTCGCGACGGAAGAGGGACGGCGTATTGCATCAGCACTGGGTGGACGCAAGGCGGCGTTCCTTGGCAACCACGGCATCTTGACAGCAGGTGCCTCAATCGAAGCTGCAGTGAATTGGTTTGTTCTCTTGGAGAAGTGCAGCCGAGTCCAGCTTATTGCAGAAGCAGCCGTGGGCGGTCGGCGGGATGAGCTGACGAAGATCGGTCCCGCAGAGGCCCTCAACTCTTGGATGGCCATTGGTACACCCGACGCCGGCTACTTTGGCGGACTGCCGCTCTTCCAAATGGCCGAGAAAGAGTTTGGCGAGAGCACATTCTTGGGACGTGGTGTATAAGCTTGCTACAGCATGTGGTGGAACGGACTCGAGGCAGCTGAAAGGGGAATTTTGTAACCCCCGTCCCACAGACGTCTCCGTTGATTATGCATACAAAGCTGACGTTTTGTGTTGCGTTCAGAGCGGCAGCGAGAGCAGGACGTGGGTCATATAATACGCGCGATGAAGCAATTTAAAATTGAAACAAAGAACGAGCACCAGTACGACGTACTCACGCTATGGTGTACGTGATGCGCATGTTCCGTACTCTGTATGGAAGATCCTCTCTGGTCGATCCATCTGGGGGATGAGAGGTCGTCCCAGCGGTAGCAGCAACCTTATCCCAAGCCTTATGTATGAGTTGATAAAAACAGACAGCAGCGGTCTCAAACACATTTTGTGCTCTGTCGTTCATCACAAACACAAGAAGAAACCTAAGAAAGACATGGCAAGCACAGGCACCTGGCACGTCAAGACTTTGCACAGCAATTCAGGACCTGGATGTGGCTGTGTTCGCGGCATGTTTACTTCAAGAAGCACGGGGACATCGGTACCGGCGCGGCATGTTGCAGAGTATGTTTGCTGGTCGAATCAGCGTGTGAACAGGAAGAAGGAAGTACGGCACCATTGTATCAAAATGTCCTACCCACGTACGGAGTATATGTTTACAGTACTCTCTTTTTGCGTGAAGGAACAGTGCACAGGCGCAAGTAGCTTGTCAAGGATCTAGAAAGGAACTGGCGAGGAAGAAGATGGGAGCACCCGCGACAAGACTAACCAGGGCGCATTAGTGTCGTTTGGGATTACCACAAGTGGTCTAGACTGGATACCGTTTATTCGTTAGTAGTCGGTCTCCTGTTTCCTTGTTCTTACTGTCTTGATGAAGTTTTTCCGCACCAACCAAAACAAATACCCGCCTGTCTCCTGTCGTGTGATGGTGTGTTGACTTTTTTTTTTTTTGTAGTTCCCTGTCATTCTTTTTCTTCTTGAGTGCGCACATTACAGTTCGTGAACAATTGTGGATAAGGTCGGATCGAGGGAGGGGTGGTACTCGGTAAGGATCCAAGGGGGAGGATCCGAAGCTGAAACGGGTTCCGGCTTAAACGAGCGATAAAGACGACGGTGAGGTGTGCAGTGTGTGCACACAGTTGGAAAGAAGATGCAACCTGACAAGAGGAGCAAGGTTGTGAAGGTGACAAAAAAAAAAAAAAGCAAGAAATTAAGAAAAAAAAAAAAAGAATCGAAAATAAATACGACGTACAGATAAAAATCGAACCGGCGTAACCGACAGCATCTTCGTCCCTTTCATGTTGGCGCCCCCTCCATATGGCCAGGTCTGGCCCCTCAATAGACTACAGAACATCGAGTGTTTCATCGACGGCCAGGGACAATTTGCAAAAGCAACGATGTGTGATGTAGATGAACCTGATTTTCTCTCTCTCCCAGCCACCGCCTCGATTTTTGTGTTCACTTTGGTACATCTATCGTGTCACTCTGACAGGTTGGTGGTTTGCCCCTTCCCGACGTGTGCTATATAATGTGTATTCGCTAGTATTTCCCAAAGAAGAAAGAGCCCACTTACAAGTCGAAATTCGGCACATCGACGATGATGGATGATGGATGACGGACGACGCATCCCAACTCCGTCTTGAATTAATGCTCGTATGCAGATGCATGGCCTCATTTGTTCTGTCGTGCTGTTTTCTCTGTCGTGCTTTGGCCTTCTGTTCACCGTTCTAAGTTCTCTTGAGCCACGAAGCGCAGTCTATTCCTTCCCTATGCTCTTTGCCCTATGCCGTAGCTCTTTCCTTCCTCTGCCCCTCTGCACCTCTGCTCCTTCCGTACTGAAAAAGCCTCTCCCGGCTGCCGGCTCTTGCCCTGCCACGACAAAGCACAGCCAAGATGCCGCCAATGTATTAGTATCTGAGGCTCTTCTCCACGGCCGCTGCTTTTTTCCCCGTCTTTTGTTCCTTTTTTGTGCCTCGCCTCTCTCCCCCCACTGACCTCCCCACCACCTCCCTGCTTCCAGTGGAGACACAAACGTGCCTTCCCTTGTTTCGGGTCCCGGGTCGTATTCTTTTTTCTAATGTCCATCCTCGCATGTGGTTCTGCTTTTCCCGTCTTTTCGACCTTGGCCGTGACCATCCCCGTCACATCTGCACATCCTCTACTCCGTACGTTGATTTCCGGGTCTGTGCCTGAATCTGACTGCATGTGTCTGCCTCTCACTGCCCACCTCCATGCCCACCCACTCCACCGCCCACCGTCTAGTGTGCAGATATGTGATTTGTGGTCTGGTATGTCTGCCTCTCTGTTTTTGGATGGTATGCACAACAGCCATTCGGAACGGATAGAGGCCTGGCCTTGCTTGCTGGGCCTGTTCTCTTGACCTGGTCGTCTCTCTGGGCCCGACCTGGCCCTGGTCTGTCGCAGACACACACCACAAAGCTAGCTTGGGTGGTTCTCTGACACGATCCTAGACAGGGGAGGGGAACTTTACTCCCCTCTTTCCTCACTCGTGCGTCTCTCTTCATCCACAATTTCCCCCGTCAACTGTCTCATTCTGAGATACTCATATGGGTCTGCTATCATCCACTCTCTCCTTTGATTATCCCCTCTTGTTTCTGTTTTCTCCTCTTTTTTTTTCTTTTCCATTTTCCTTCCTCTTCTTTATTTTTCGAGCACATCACGAGAATCAAGACACCGATATCACAGCAAAACCATCATGCCCATGGCGTGCATCGACGCCGCACAGTCATCCACCCTTCCGCCTTCACCATGACAACGGCTCTGCACGGCGGTACCGCTCCACTGGCGGCGCTGACCACCGTCTTCACACCTCCATGTCCGACAACATGGCTTGTCACAACAACCAAATTGCCTTCCCAGTTTCCCTCATTCCCCGCCGCCGACGTTGCAGCAACAACATGCGACCCGCCCGCGTGGGCAAGCAACTTGGCTGGCGAGGGTTTTCAGTATTATTCACCGGCCATCTGTCCTGACGGCTTTCAAGTTGGTGCTGGGTGCATATTGACCGGCACACCGCGCACAACCGAGGGCTTCCCCGCCGTGGCTGCCGGTGAGACAGTGGCATGGTGCGTGCCGAGCGGACAGTCATGCACATCGGACACGACCGACTTTCGAGGTGGCATCTGGGGCGTGTCACAGACGGCAACCGGCGCAGGCGTCAAGGTCACAGTTGGACCGGCCATTCAAATTCGATTTCGTGACGTCGACCTCTCTATTCTGGCGACGCACCCACTGACGCCGGGATTGACACTGGCCGGAGCTACAACTACAGCATCGTCTACACCAACTCCTACACCCACACCACCTGCAAAGCTGACACCAAACGTCGCTCCTTCTTCATCACAAGTCCTACAAACCACACAAGAACCGCCATCATCATCTTCATCTGCATTGACAACGGATGGCGCTGCTGCCGGACTCGTCACTCTTAAAGGAAAGTCTACGACGGCCTCACCATCATCGTCACCTGAGCCCATTACAAGTACTGTTCAAGTTGTTTCCCACGGTTCGACTTTCATGTCAACCGTGGTAACTTCTCCCACTGCTGCTCCTACCGCCGGAGGTAGTAGTGATGCTTCAACGGGCGAAACGGCGAGCAACAGCACGAGCAACGCCGCTGCGCGGAGCTCCCCGACAAGAGCTTTTATCGCTACTATTGTTATGGCGGTCATATTGAGTGTTGCCGCTGCAGCAATTATGACATTCTTTTTGCTGTCACGGCGGCGTTTCCGCAAACAACAGCAACAGAAGATACAAAAGGGCAGGGGCATCTTACCAGAGACAGAACCATCGGATTCTGACGGCAGCTCATCTATTGGTTGGTCATCTGTCGGGGTCGGCGCATGGGTGCACAGGAAACGGCCCCGGCCACGAATTGTATGGCGGAGGACAGGAGCATGGTGGAGTGATGTTCGTCTTCTGCCATGGAAAAAGCGCAGTCCACTTACGGGTGACAACCGGAGTTGGGGCCGGCGCCGCCCATCTCTGCCAGAACAACAAAATCAAAACTTGTCAGATGTAGAAGCCAGCAGAGCCATAACACCAATGGCCGAGCTGCCTACATCCGAGCGTGCCCTGGCAGACTTTGTTGAGCTAGAGGGCTCACCTGTGCCCGAGATACAGGAACCGTATGACGGTGACGGTGACGACGATGATACCGACTCGTACATTAGTATCAAAAAGTTCAGGGGCATCCCGGCTCGGCGCATGAGTGTGAACAGCACTACCCGTGCCAACCGTTTTAGCTGGATGTCCCGTTTGTCGCGGTACATGCGCGGACGGCCATCGACAGCTGGGGGTGACGGGCGGGACACGCCCGCAAGTACGAGCACCAGTGTCTACTACGACGATGCTGCCACGGTTGCCGACCGCAGCGTGCTCAGCCGTGCATCTACACGCTCGTCCCGGTGGACACGTGCGGGCGATGCAGACGACAGTGCATTTGGCACCATGGACGGTGTTGATTTCCACGAGAGCAGCTGGGAGGCCTTTTCACGGTCTCGCGAGGGATTGGGCCGGCTTCTTTTGGCAAAAAGGAATGCCGGCAGCCCCGACCCCATGCCAGCATCCTTTGGCGCCCGTCGCGGCCATCAGCGCGGACTCAGTGTGCCGACAAACGGCACAGCAAAGGGTCTCCCGCGGCTGCCATCACCGGCCATCACAGTGCGCAGTGAGCGTACAGGGACACCTGGACCAGGTTGGCTGAGTGCCAACGGCGGCGGTGGAAACACGAACCGGTTTTCGCGGTTAAGCAGTGGCACGTTTGGGCGGATGGATAGTTTTATTAGTCGTGACGGCAGTCGAATTGGAGACATGCCAAGCGGAAACGGCGGGGGAGGCACGCAAAGTGCGGAAGCGAACCTATAGACAGAAATATGTTGCTACTTTTACAATACCCACATACCCCCCTGGATGAGAAACGGCCCAAGGATGCCGATAACATAAAAAAACAAAAATTAATAAAAACTTGGAATGATGTGATGTATTGTGTGGTAGCACCGGCAATATATGTAAATGAAGAACCTCGCGAGGAAGGCATGGCGATTGCATGGCCAGGGAAGTGGCTTGGGACATAACGAGATGAACAAGGCCGGCGCCCCAAGACGCCACGCACTCTTCTGGAAACATGTGGCATGACGAAAAAGAAGGATGTGAGGACACGATCACCAGGATGAAGCTGGATAGAGAGACAGCAATGCCACCATGAAGATGATCTGCGTTGGGGATGTGCGGTGGGGGGGGGGGGGGGGTGGGGGCTTATGGGGCTGAGACATTCTCGCGTGCGTCTGGTACACGTGGAAAGTGACGAGCTGGGCTGACTGTGGATTGAAGATTGTGAACATGGTGGTTTTGCAGGGATATGATGGTATTGTTTTTCTATTTTTCTTCATATTGTGTTTTGCAAGTAGACTCTGACTATGTACCATATACTATGGACGTGTACAACACATATATCAGACACTATGACGGGAAATAAACAGGCTGCCGCTTTTCAAAGAGAAAGAAGACTTTTTGAATAAAGAGAAGGAAGAGAAATGGGTGAAAGAAGAGAAACTAAAGTAAACATGCTGGATAAACATGCAAAGTATGCCATGAATGCCAACCATAATCATGCCCGGAAATATGATGGAAGGATGATGGGTAATAATGATAAGAAAGAATGATAGAAGTAATGGAAACGCTGGTATCACAGGACAAAAGAAACGATGGGGCAAGATATGTGAAGAAGAAGAGAAGAAGAAGAAGAAGAGAAGAGAAATAGAGGAGAAGAGAAGAAGAGAAAAAGAAAAAAAAGAAATCGGAAAACAGAAAGTGCAACACAAAGAGGGAATAAAGACAATAAAGGCAAAATACCGTCTCAGACAACAGTCTAGAACATGTGCTCTCGGACAGATTCATCCTATCCTATTCATCCATTTTTTCTGCGCTGTCGTTCATTCGTGCTTTCGAGATCACGTTTCAGAAGTTGTTGGTGTGCGTCTTGTGATTGCACCCGTCGCCAGGGCCTTTTCGATATCGGCTTCCGGCTCGGGTGCGGTGGCAGAAGCGTTGTTGTTGCTGTTGTTGTTGTTCGCTTCTGCTACGCGCAAAGGCTGGGGCGACTGCTTCTCGCCGCCGCTGCCAATGACGCCCGAGCCACGGAAGGCGACAAGGACAACCAAGAACGAACCCACACCTAGGGCGAAGTTGAACCAGATACCTGCGCGGATACCCTTGAGGGTGGGTTCGTCGTGGACAATGGTGCCGCCGACGTGGGAAACCTCGACACCGCGGGCGGAGGCCATGACGGCGGTCTGGACGGCCGTAGCAATAGCAAGACCGATGGCGCGACCAATCTGACCGGCCATGTTGACAAGAGCGCCGCCGAGAGCTTGATCTTCGCGAGGAAGGGCGTGAGACACAAAGAGTGTCAGAGAAGGCCAGGCCGTGTCGGCGCCAAAGACGGACAGGACCATGGCCTCGAGGCCGTAGGCAAAGTAGGATGTGGTCAATGCTGGAATGGGAACCGCCAGGAGAAGACTGCTAATGCTCACGCAGGCGTTACCGAACAACAAGATCCAGTAGGTGGGGAGACGGCCGAGAAGAGGGGCGACACAAAAGCATGTCAAGACACCAGCGACGCCGGTAGGGATGAAGCGAAGGGTGGTCTGGATGGCGCTGAGGCCAAGATAGTCTTGGTAAAAGTAGGTCGCATAGACAAGATAGCCGTTGAAGGAGCTAAAGAACAAGGTCATGATGACGAGCGACGTGGCAAAGAGGCCACCACCGGCAGAGCGCGAGAAGATAGACATGCGCACTAGGGGACGGGGTGGCCAGGAGTGACCGGCGAGCTGCTTGCGGACGTTGGCGGGTGTCTCGAGCCAGAGCTGCCAGCCGACAAAGGCAGCGACAAGCAGTAGGGAAACACCAATGATGACGCCAATCCATGGAGTCGACCAGCCGACGACGTTACCTTCGGTCAGGGCGAACAACAAACCAACAAGGCCAAGAGTGACGAGGAAGGCGCCAAACCAATCGATGCTGCGGAAGGTGGCAGGAACAGGCATGGCGGAAAGAGCGGCCGAGGGGGCAGCTGCATCTTCGGTAGTAGCTGCTGCCGGGCGAACGGGAATGGCCATCTGCGGCGGTGCCTGGGCAGGGATGATCAAGTAGCCAACAACGGTGACGATGCCCGAGAGGATAGCGAGGGCACCAAACACCCACTTCCAGTTGGCGTACGAGGTGATGAGACCAGACATGAGGTTGCCGAAGACGGATCCCAAGGGTGCACCAGCGCCATACGCGGTGAAAGCGTAGTTCTTGACTTTGCCAGGTGGAAATGTCGTGCCCAAGATACCGATGGCGGTCGGAACGTTGGCGGCAGCACCCAGTCCTTGCAGACCTCGGAAGATGTTAAAGACGATCTCGTTGGGGATGAAGGGGTTGGCGACAGTGGTGGCAGTGACCCAGGCAGAACCGGCAACAAAGATGGCCTTCTTGCCAAAGACATCGGCAATGCGGCCCCACAAGAGCAAGAAGCAGCCAAAGGTCAGGGAGTAGGCCGAAACAATCCACTGCAGACGGGTGTCGGGAATGTTGAGATCGCGGCCGACGCTGGGCAGGATAATGACGACAGACTGGACAGAGAGAGTGTTGGTGAAAGTGGCTCCCGTAACCGTTGCAACGAGCGCGATGCAGCGCCACTTGGAGTAGGGCAGCTTCTGAGGGTCCTCGTAGCCGTCGACAGCATCATCATCATCATCGTCGTCGACGTCGCCATCATCACCGTGTCCGCCGGCAAACTCGACAGGGGTGTCGTGGGATATTGGCGGGTGGCAGCGCTGGCGCGACGAGGCCGTCGAGCGGACTGTGTGGAGGTGGAGTGCATGCTTGTCCATGGCGGCGGATGGTGGTGACGAAGTAGCGTTGGGAGCAAGAGTGATGTCGTCGTAAGTAGAGACGGCGATGTTGTCGTTGTCGTTGCCGTCGCTGTGGCTGTGGCTGTCCGTTCCGGGCGACGGCGGCCTTTCTGACTTTTCAGGATCGGGCAACATGGTATTTATGAGACGAAGAAGAGGAGGAGAGAGAAGGAGAGAGAAAGAAGAAGAGATGGAGGATGGAAGAAGAAAG
>JADHKQ010000058.1:89975-159394 GCA_019925375.1 Sporothrix euskadiensis
AAAAGAAGAAAGAAAAGAAGAAAGAAAAGAAGAAAGAAAAGAAGAAAGAAAAGAAGAAAGAAAAGAAGAAAGAAAAGAAGAAAGAAAAGAAGAAAGAAAAGAAGAAAGAAAAGAAGAAAGAAAGTGAGGCAGGTTTGAGACCAATCTATGAAAAGATTAAGACCGGAGATGGGAAGAGGCCAAAAATCAATGGACAAGACAAGAAAGAGACAAGAGGGAGACAGCAAAGATGGGGAGGGAAGTAAAAGACACCCAGTAAAAGAGAGGAAGGAGCGACGAGGAGGAACGGTATCAATATAGAGACGGAGATGAATGGCGGTCGCAATCCTGGTCTCGAGCGAGACACGGCCGCCACGAAGCGAGAGGAGGGTGGAGAGGGCCAAAGCCAAAAAGCCAGGTCAATGTCAAGCCGGAGGATGTGAAGCTGGGGTTTGTCGAGAGGATGCCAGTTTGGTAGATGTCAATCTGGAGATGTCTAAACTGTCTAGATTGCTAATGTTGAGCTTGTCAAAGTCGAATTGTGGAATGCCAAGCTTGTCGATGTTAAATGCATGTCAAGGAAAGGGCGCATTTGACAATTGACAAGTCGAGCGCTCAAGCTGAGGAGGTGTGCAGAGGACGAATAGAGTCTTATAGAGGAAGGTCGAACACAGTCATCGATGTGATGCGAGGCAACGGGCGAATTGGATGTCGTAGACCGACCTGTCGGGTGGGAGTCAAAAGAAAGTAGGTGAAGCTGGGAGAGGAAGGTCGATGCCGGCGTATGGCGATCCCTGCCTGGGAATTTTTTTCGACTTTTTTCGACTTTTTTCGACTTTTTTTTCTTTCTTTTCTTTTCTTTTCTTTTTTCTTCTCCTTCGATAGAGTCCGCTGTCGTCGACGGCTCTGGGGTTGAGTCGGCACTTTATTGCTTGTCTGGGCCCCCCTTCTTTGTCTTCGCCTGGGACCTGTTCGTGTTCCCGTTGCACTTTATTGGTGTCTCGTCTTGCTCATTTCTTGTTTTTGTCGTGGAATTTTTGGGGGTTGACCTTTTCTCTTTTATTTTATTACTTTCTTTTTGGTCACTTCTGTCATGTATCTTATCCGTCGCCCCCACTTCTCGATCGCTGGCCGGCCCTGGACCGGAGGCGTTGAGAACGCTGGGACCGCTGCGAGGGAAGGCGCGTTCGGCGCTCTGGGCGCTCCAGGGGCGGCACGTTTTTTTAGCGGCAAATTCACCACCTTGCTCAAGCTTGCTTCACTCTTCCGGCACCAATTCCATCGATTCGAATCCATGGACGTTGCCGCGGCGGCCAGCTCCTGCTGTCACAGCGACTTTGATGGCCAACACCCGCCTCCTCTTTCCTCGCAGGGAATTTTGTTCTCCCTAGCGGTCCCTTAGGCTACTTCCTTTCCGGGTTTAGAGGCCCGTGACTAGGCATCCTAGCATCCTTTTCTTAGGTGGTGGAGGCATTGGACCAGTTTAGCGGCTCCATAGCCGACGCGGATAAAGGTAAGATCTAGGAGTACGGAGTAGTAGTTGTTCCCATTCACTCTTTTGACTCTTTTCTTCCAGGACGGCCTGTCCGTCGTCTTGCTCATCTTCCCCGTCTGCCGGGTCGGCGGTCGCAATGCAGATTCGCATGCCGTTCGTACGAAGCCTCACCCCTGCAACGAAACGGCCAAAACAGCCAAGCGCATGGCGGAAGAGGCCCCCGGCCCTGTCCGCCTAGCTTTTGCAGTTCCCTGTCCCTGTCGACCTCGCTACGTTTTCTGGAACATGCATGAGTGGTGGTCTTTTCCATCGACATGTCTCATTGTTGCCCTCGTCCTATTTTTTTTCCTTTTTTTTTTTCCTGCTCCCTTTCGGTCGGTATTCATCCTTGCCAACAGGCCATCAATCTCGCAGCCAAATCTCAAATCTTGCTTTGCCTAGAGCCCCCAGTAGAGTGTTCCGTATTACGTCGGACGGATTAAAACTGGGGACAGGAGAGGCCAAAGGGTGATGGAAGAAGTAGAGACCACAAGAGGTTCAGCTGCACGAAGCTTGCATCACTTGACTCACGACCAGGCTAGACGACCTTGCAGCGTGTGTTGTTGAATCGCTCTTTCCGCCATGCAGCCCGTGAAAAAGTATCCTTTTGAGGATAAGTACCGACAAGCAGGTGCGATGCGCGCAGGGCAGTTGCCGCTGGCTGTACGTCGTATTACGGAGTAGTTTCCCCGTCACTTCCTTCCCTTTCCGTGGATTTGTTTCCCCGCAAGCTCTTCCAGCAACGACTGGCTGTCCCGTGAACAAGGGACGAACACTGCTTGCGTACGGAGGAAATAACAGACATGCGACTGGATGCACAACTTGGATGGATATACAACTGGATGCATGCACGACTGGACATATGTATTCCGTACGTCTGAGCGATCGGTGTACATTGAAGCACGAGACACAGACACAGAGAACACAAAACACTGCGGAGCAAACGACAGCAGACAGATGACACGCAGTCCGAAATTGAAGATGCCAAAGGAAGTGGCAATCGCAGACATAAGAATAAGAGTCAATGTAAGCAGAGCTGATAAACGGGGCCGTCCAAGAGAATGACTATTAAGAGCACCTTGAATCAACGGGCATACGACGTCCATCGGAAAGCGGATGCAGGTGCGGTCTTGCCTATCCTGGCGAGCCTGGAGCCAGACACAGTCACAGCCGATCGGACCGGCAGTTGCAGTACATCGTCACTGCCCCTTGCGCACTGTTGCCTTCTTACGTCCCGACGTCATAGGACAAAGTTGCTCTTGGTGTGGATAAAACGTGCGGGTGACTTTAGTCTTTAGTGCATGGGGCAGGCTCCGAATGCCGGGTCCGTGGACAACAGTGGCACCTTCTCCTCTCTTGTCCTTATCCCGTCTCTGCCTTTGTATACATCACTTGCGCTTTCCTCGTGATACTGTTGGTAACTGGCCAAGGACACTCCCCGCGTGGATGGAGTGTATAGTAACTTTGCTGGAGTCGGTCATCCACTCCTTTCTCCATACTGTTCTCCATTCCGAAACCTACTCGTACAGCGAGCCAGCCGGAATTGAGGCAGCCTGCAGTGATCTCTTCGCGACCTCTGAAAATTCAAACGAAGCATCTACATCTACATCTGCATCTTGACACCCGTTGAAGGGCCCAGTCGGATTCATTCGATTAATATCTACGACACTAGTCTTGTATCTCGACCGTCTCGGCCGCTGCTTTTGACAGGACAAACTGCACCGTCCGCCGAAGACGCTGGCACTAACAGTCACCAATTGGGATCATATGGCTGTCGCTCAGTCAGCAAAAGACACAGCCTTGTCCAGAGTCAATAAAGTATCAACGCTCAAGAGCTTTCGGCAGTGCTCTAAAACACATTACATCGAGTCCGGTGTCGGCAGGAGGCAAGGCGGACAAACAGAGGCAAGAGACAGAAAATGAGGCCAGCGAGGGGAAGGGGGACGGCAGAACTAAGAGGCTCGCCCGCTGGCTGGCTGAAAACAAAACCAGAACGACGCTGGAAGGACGCTAGAAGGATGCTTGTTTGCCCTTTCTTGAGCTTGACTTGTTCGAGGGGCGCGTGAGCTTGCCGCCTCAGCCGCGCTCGAAGCGCTTCTTCAAGACGAAAGCTCTCAAAGCCAGGACGCTTTGCGCATTCTTGGCGAATCTACATCTGAGTATTGCCAAGTTTGCCTTGCACTTGATTTGTCCATTTGCCAGACAAGATAGCACAGCGGTGGCCCGTGCCGACTTAGAAGAAATGGCCCCCGCGCTGCGTGCAGCCTTGGTGGACTTTTCGAACTTGTTTATTTCGACTCAGCTTGTCTCTCATTCTGCCTTGCAATGGGTTAGACTCCTGAGAAAACCTGCCTGGCCAATAAGGACAAGGAAAGTCGGGCAACAAACTAATAGAATGGGCGCTCAGGCTGTGCATATCCATATCAGAGAGCTGGAGCACAATGCTTCCTCTCAGAAACTCTTCCTAATACCCCCTTCTTGCATCCTGCGAGCCCCTATTGGGACAGGAAAGGGAGGAGCGAAAGCGGCCAAGAAGGAAGCAAACGAGGCGCACGAGGGCGCTCAGAAAGAGCACAGCTGCTTGCCAGCCTAGAACCGAGGACCCGGGACTCGGTCAATCAACAGAAAGGGATGCACTCCGCATTCGACGTAGAAAGCCTTGAGGGGAAATAAAGCTGTGCCTTGCCAGTCCTCAAAACCCTCCTCTCTCCTTGCCAATCCTGATTGCTTTCTTCTTTCTGAGTTTTACTGTAAACTTTTGGTGTTCTCAGATTGCGAGCACTGCATCATCATGGCACCAATACGACCAGCTGGCCGGCTACTGGCATCGGCAGTCAACTCACACAGCACTTTGTCTTCACTACCAACAAGATCACTCTCTCTGTCCACAAGTTCAGTTCCATCATCGCCATTACACACACCAATAACGCCAGGCATCGCCTTTCACCGCGTCACCCGCGTTCTTCTTGAGCATTTCAACGGGAAACGCGACGACAGTGAAACCACAACCACCACCGGCAATAAGCATTTGAACCTCATCTTCCCCATCATCGTTGGTGCCATTGCCCTCGCCATTTTCCTCGCCACGGTCCGGAGCTGGACCCGCGACCATTTCCGCAAAGGGGGAACCTGGAAGACGTGGTTCAAGGTCTGGTGGCAGGCCGTCTGTTTCTTCCTGATCATCACTGTCTTCTTGCCTTTTACCATCCTGGGCTGCATTATCAACTGCCACACCGCCCGGAAAAATAAGAGGAACGGCAATGTTGTCAACGGAAGAGGCGCTGCCGCCGCACCGGCCGCTGCAGCCAACTCTCTGGCCGGCAGTGGAGCTCCGCCGCCACCGCTTGATCGCCCGCAAATGCCCTTGGATCCCGTCGTTATGATGCCCGATCTGCCAGACCAAGAGGATCCGGATGCTGTTCCTGCATTACCGCCACCGCCGCCACCGATTTTGCAAAAGAACGAGACAACCGACGAGGCGACCGACCGATTCCTTCAAGATAATAATAAATGAAGCACCTCCTCCACCAACTTTGCCCATGTCAATGTCGGCATCGATACGAACTGCGGGTAAAATATAATCTTTGTTGCTCTCCCTGCCAGAGCCAAAGAAAACGACAAGAACGCGAAACAGTGAGGCAAGCCTGCTGGACAAGCAGCGCCCAGCATCTAATCCACGCAGCCAAGAACCATTAGGTTGACCCGTGAGGCTGAGCCCGTTGTTGATGCCTTCACCCTGGCACCCCGAACCTCTTCACGGGATGGGGAAGAATGCGCCAAAATCAAAGCCGACAGGAAAAGAAGGACGTGAAAAAAGGTATGCGTATGTGCTTTATCTTTCAGCCCACTCTTGGCTATTGTATCTCATGATTTGTTTTCAAGCTAAGAGCGCAGTTTGAACACCACTTGCCGCCGCTACTAACTGCGGTAACGATCCACATCTCACCCACTCGCGAGCAACCTTATTTCAACCCCAGAAGCGCCTCGTACTCAGACGGTTCTTATGTTATCCACTTTTGTTTCTACTTTTGTTTCTCCTTTCGTCCCCATTGCCAATATCTCCCGTCAGAATCCATTCCATTTACCATCGACCATACGGCAAACAGGATGGCCCCGCTGGCTCACACGGCGCTGGCACTTGCCATCAACAACCATTTGTCTCCTCCGCTGCCAGCTTTCTCTTCCGCTGTCATCATAACTTGCGAAGATGACCCTGATACCTCTGATACCTCTGATACCGAAGCTGAAAAGGCCCGCAAGAAACATAAAGAGACGATTCGCAACATTCTGATCATCACCCTCAACCCCGTCACCCTCCTTCTCGCCATCTGGATCGTATTCTACTTTGTTCGTGGCGTCAACCGGTACATCCGCTACCTTTGTCAGAAAAAAAAAGGTCGAGCTGGAAAATCTGGCCATGGAGATGGAGCCACGACGACAATGGGAAGCCCATTTTGGCCCTGGGTCAAACAACTATCGGCCACCATCGGCGATACCAGAGAAGACAGTGGACGAGGGCAACATACCACCCCGCAAGAGCTTTTTTTTGCTCTGGCCATGGTCAAAACAAAACCCGGAAGCCATTCTCTTCCCGGTTGTTGTGTCTTCTGTGTTGGTGCCGGCAAAAACGACGACTGAGCCCATAACCGAAAAGGCAGAAACGTACGTGCGTGCCAGCAACGACACTGACCGAACACTGGAAGTCGACTCGGCACCAGATCGCCTAACGGATGACATCAAGGACGGAACGAAGGGCTTGGGCAACTAAATACAGTTATTGGGCTTCTATCGTTCTCGCCCGATATCCATCCTTTTCTTCATTTCTATTTTTGATTATCCTTCTCGAGAAAGCCTTTATGTTTGTGTTGCATGCATTGTTATGAAGGACGATATCATGGTGTTTTTGTGGCATTTTTTGTACACGTATTTGACTTATTAGGGCAATGTTTCACTTACACACCTACTCGTATATACCATATGCATCAATAGAAAAATGACAAAAGAAAAACTAGATTGATATTTGAGTCTACAATCGTCACGATTCCGCGTGCTTCGTTTGTCGGCTACCATGCAATTACGCCTTGGGCTTCTCTGCCACACCAAAGAACAGACGGAGCTTGCCACCTCCCATCTGCGGCGGCAGCTCCGAGACTGTCGGGTTGTTACGCACCTCGCCGTTGACCAGGCCGGCGTCACTGAAGATGCGAAGCATGTCCTTCTCCGAGAACCCGCGGTGGGCCACGGTGTGCAGACCACCAGGTGCCTTGGCATTGCTGTGATCGTGGCTGTGGTCGTGGTCGTGGTCGTGGTCGTGACTGGGGGCATGCCCATGGAAATGACCATGATCGTGTACGTGGTCGTGGAAGTTGTCGTGGTCGTGTACGTGGTCGTGTACGTGGTCGTGGTTGTGGTCGTGACTGTGGCCATGCCCATGGCAATGACCATGATCGTGTCCGTGGCCAGCCGGAGGGCCCGTAGCTGTCTCTCCCTCAGGCAGGATCAGGTCAATCACCAGCAACTTGCCACCCGGTGCAAGACGACTAGCCATGCCCTGCAGCACCGCAACGGGGTGCTCCACATGGTGAAGTGCCATCGAAATCAGTGCCATGTTGAAGCCCTGGAACTCCTCACCCTCGGCCGCCTTGGCAAGCAACGGGTCACTGCCTGCAGCCAGATCGGCCTCGACAGCGTGCATCCGCTCGGGAGCAAAACCGGCTGCCTGAGCCGCCTCGTTGTAGCGCTGCACCATGGTGGACGAGATGTCGACACCACGGATGTGGGCAGCATACGGTGCCAGAGCTGTCGAGATGACACCGTTGCCGCAAGCGTAGTCGAGTAGACGAATGCCAGTACCCTTTTCGGCACTGGCCTCCTCGGGAACACCGATCCAGACGCGGTTCGTCGTCAGGTACTCAATGATCTGGCGGTGCATGTCCGCGATCCACTTCATCTTGAAAGTGTCCTCGGGGAGATTGCTGCAGAGGTCGGTTAGAATGTTGACAGCTTGTACTGGGACTCAGCGACGTACCTACTCATAATGCTCCTTGTTGACCTCCTTCCAGGTCTTGCCATCCTTGGGCTGGTCGGGGATGTCAAAGTTCATGATGCTGGCTTTGGTTTGCTGCGTCAACGTTGGCTTTGATAGGATGCGAGATGGAACGTCGAAATAGAGTGTGAGAAGGCTGATCAAAAACGCGAGGAAAAGCAATGTCGTTGTGTTGTAGAGAAAGCCGGTCTTCTTTTTGTGGTGTTGTTGGTGTTGCTTATTGTAACCCAAGTCCGTAGGCATACCCTTGTCTCGGGGCACAATTGTTGAGTTTTGAGTCTGGCACTTGAGTGGAGATGTGAATGTCAAGTCAGAAGATAGCAGTAGTATTCGTCGATTCTTTCTGTAAACGCACCAGTATATTTATACAAAGTTGTCTCAATTCTGCCTCTTCTCGGAGACTTTTTTACCTCTGTACCTGCCTGGTTCTTTGTATCCGAAAAGTCTCCGAAAAGACACGTTTTGGCCTGTCGACGCGTCGAAAAACGAAAATAAATATGGGACGCAAAGATTCGATTAGAAAGTAAGTTTCAGAAACAAGAAAACTTGCTCAAATGGATCATTATGAACGCAAAGTGCTGTGTTGATGCGTCGATATCAGAAGTGATGACGGAGACTTACATGTACATTTTGATTTTAGCGCTAAGAAGGACCACAAGGCTGCACCACATCACAACTTACACCAACAACAGAGTACACCTGGAAGGTCAATCATGATGCGCAAGTGGCCAGAGTATTCTGAAAAGCAAAGTGTCACATTAATCGTCATTTAATTCAGAAACTGCAGAAACGGCTGTTTACAGTTCACTGTTCACTGTTCACTGTTGCTGCCTATTTTAGCTGGATATCAGACCCACTTTTCCAGACTTACACGCCGCCTTCATTGCCTTCCGAGACATTCTCATTCAGGCAACCATCACGTTCGTCTTTCTGTCGAAATGGTGGACAAAACTGGGAGAGTGTGTGTCAAATTTCTGTGTCATAGTCTGATGTTTTTTTTCTTACTCGTTGTGTTGAGCACATAATCCCCGTGATTTACTCCATGCTCTTGTTCGCTCCCATGTCGCTCTCGTTGTTAAGTTTGAAGAAGCGCTTGGGCCTCACTTACGGCCAGAGCCGTTCCTTTCTCCAAGTGACCGAGTTGGCCATTCCTCCGTCTTCTCTGACATACCGCAGCCGCTGGTGCTGCCGGTCTGTTGCTCCCTGCCAAAACTCCACGTCCGTCGGCGCAACGGCGTACACCAACCAGCCAGGCGAGACGTAGTCCGGGTCACTGTCGAACAGAGCCTGTGCCTCAGCTGTCTTCTTAGACAGTTCTTTCTGGGACTGTTCGGGATCTGCCATCACCTCGCTCTGCGGTGACGCCACGGCACTCACTCGCGAGGCCAGCGGACGCGCCAGGAAGTCGGCCGCGCAGTCCTCTGCTGGCAGTGGCTGGGCCTTGCCGCGGATGCGTACCTGGCGGCCGAGCGGCGACCAGTAGAATGTCAAGGCACACGCGGGTTGGGCCTTGAGCTGGCGCCCCTTGGGGCTGGAAGCTTTGACGGCAAAGTGCCACCCACGGGCATCGACGTTCTTGAGAATGAGAACCCGGGCGTCGGGCAGGCCGTCCGCGTCGACTGTGGAGACCGTCATGGCGTGCGGTTCATAGGGCGTCGCTGATGCAGCGGCCGTCTTTCCTCCCTCAGCAATGGCATCACGGAGCCACTGAACGAAAGCATCTTGGGGCGTGGCCGGAAAGGCCGCCCAGTCGATGGGGGCGTAGGGCCCCTTGAGCGAAGGCAGGCTGCGAAGGAGGGCCCGAACCCCGCCGTCGCTCGTGTCGTCGAATATGTTTGTTGGTGTAGGACCTGACATGATGCTTGCCCAGAATCTGCTCGTATTTATTCTTGAAAATCGTATTCTTGGTGTGCGATTTGCCTTGGCTGGCCTCCCCGGTTTTTTATTCTGTCGGTGCCCCTACAGGACAGTTGACTGCTGGCAGTGTTAGGACGTCGACCGTGCTTCGAATCGGGAAACGTGAATATGATGCTGCGGCGCTCGCAACGTTTCGATTGCCCTCGAACTTTTATGAAAAGTACAGGGAAAGTTCAGGAAAACCGACGAGGATGTTGTTATCGACGCCATAACTCACTTGGAGGTAAACCCCGGACGGCGCGGAGCTCGTGTTCGCTTTGGCGCCTCGCTCGTTTGTGTATAGGACAGCGCGAGAACGGCAAAAGAATTGGGCTCTTTCGTCAATGTAGGATTGATTGTGGTCTGGTACCGCTTTATTGTGCGAATAGGACTGCCCGGTTTGTTGTTTGCCCTTGCTTATGGTTGTGACTCAACGGTAAGAAGCACTAAAGGAAGGAACTTCCCCTCGTTGCTTCCTCGATCCTCCTCTTTTGGCAAATGACGCCCGTCACGTGACACTATCAACAACCACCACCCTGTTTCGTGGCTTGGCAATCATAAACTTTGGTACTCCGTACTCAAGGAATATGCATCATGCCCTTTTCATACAATCCTCGTAGAGACAATTTGAGAAAATATGGTTGTGTGTGTAGCAATGTGGGATATAATCCCAAACATTAAATATTATCACTTTATTCCCCCACATAATAAAGCAGTTGATTAAATCCCGATTCGGCCCTCTCCGAAGATGGTTGCCCTTGACAGATCATACAAACACCGTTTTCATATTCTTTCTACATTGGCGTGTGGACTATACATTCTCCAAGGATTCAGTCTTTGGCACCACCCGAGAAAACCCTCGGCGAAATACCAAAAAAGAAACAGAAGGGGGCGTGGGAAGGCTGTGGCACTGTTGTAGCATCGGTTCCATCAGTGCCTTGCGTTGTCCAGTCATGAACTTCTCATTCGTCCCCCATCTTTTCCACTGGTTTGAATCATAGCCCCATCATAGTCTACCGCCCCATTTTGTACTATCCCCTTGTATCCCAGTCAAGCCAACACAAGCCCAAGCCCAAGCAACAGGCACAGTACTTGCATATGTACCCCATCTCCACTGGGGGAAGGACAACCCCAGCCAGCATCTCCAGGCGTCTGACCTTTTTTCTCTTCCTTTCCTTGGTGTGTAACCTCTCAAGCATCGAGTATGGCTGCTTACGTGGGGAAGACACAGGCCCCTCCCCCTTTCAAAAGTTTATCTTGGCCTCGCTGACTGTCTCACTTGCCCACCATCTTTCTTTAATGCATATCAGTTCTCCAGCCAGTCCGGGCCTTTCTTCTGTATCTGCCTCTGGTCACCCTGGATTCTGGGCCTGTGTATGCCACCTATAGTATACTAGAAGGGTGTGAAGAGTGCTGGGTGGGGGTGTGAGAAACCAAGGGCACACCACTGGCTACGTCAGTTGATTGTCAACCTGCCCTATATGTGAGATATGACAGTGATGGAAAACCTGGACACCTGATGAGAAATAAGTCGTGGCAGCACAGCCAAGTCGGTGGGCTCTGCAGAGACTATTGGTATGGGCCTACTCCGGTCGCCACCACGGACATATACGCAGGGGAAACACTATCGCCAAACATCCGGCACACCTCGACACCACAAATCTATAATGCGGGTATGCCAATTATCTGTTGAGGCCCTTTGCGCGGTGGCATAGTCAACTCGCTACCAGCCTCCTTTGTCACGTCTGCGATTCTTCCTTTCCACCCAGAAGCATCTAATCGGCTTGTCCTATTGCTATCTGTTGTTTGTTTAAGTCTATAAGAAGTCTACTTTGTTTCTTATGTCCGTTTATTTTGTGTTCTTACCTCTAACACTCTATTGTGTCTCCGAACACTTTCGTCGTCAACTATCAGCCTCACGCCCCGTACTCTTCTGTTGCATTGGTAATGGACCAATCAAGGGAAGCCCTGCGAGGTAGTGCATGCTGTACATTACACTCCTTTCGGGATACGGACTGTCCCGGATCCGTGACCGGTGGCCCATGACTTCATTCGTTTTAATGTCACCATGTGGCCTGTGGCGTTGGAAGGCGTAGAGGTGTACCCCGTGATGCGGCCACCCTATCTCTGCCTATTATATATTACGAACAACAGCTCGTACATCGCCGATATCTTGACCTCGACTTTCCCTTCTTGCATATACTCCCTCCGCACTGTCCACCACCACTACACATACGCAAAACAAACGCCCAAGTAAGAGGAAGAGGTACTGTACGTCTATATTTTCCACAACATCCCTCCTTATTTCTTATTTTTGCCACTCGTGCTCAACCATCACCACTTTTCAACAACAGATGCGCATGAAAGCTTTGTCGGCCTCATTTTTATTTGTCCGTCTGGCTTTCTTATACTGCATAACCGACTTCCAACAACCTTTGGGAGGTCTTAGGGTTGCGTTGACAGAGCCTCGCCGCGCTTGGTCTTTACTTCCGTCGTTTCAACGTCAGCTACGACTACATCGAATGACTGCATAGCTCTTTTTTTCGGGGGGGCTTTTTTAATCTGCAGCTTCATACACCAAAGACGAGAATCACTGCCAACCGCTTCATTTGCGACCATATACACCCCACTGATACTTTCATCTGTTCTGTCTCCCCGTCGTCTCATCAACTATATCTATATAAGTCAGCATCTCCCGAACCATCATGCCTTCATCTGAAAAGGTCAGTCCGCAACCCACATCCTCAATGCTTCCTTAAGCACACGTTCAAACTCACTACTCAAACTAATCAAGCTACCTCCATTACAGTCATCCAACATTAAAATGTTCCGACCGGAAAAGGCCGAGGACTGGGAACAGTTCCGGGATGTAATCACGGCACTCTACCAGAGCAATACATTGTCTGAAGTCATCGTGCAGATGAAGACACTGCACCTTTTCAGCGCAACGTACGTATCAATCGTGCTCACATTCTTTTTGTTGTCCGCTGTCTTACTCTTCTACTAACACTGCCCCAGTCCCAAGCAGTACAAGACCAAGTTCAAGGAATGGGGCCTGACGACCAAGTACGTCAAGGGGACCGAGTACGAGGAGCTCCTTGAGCAAGAAGAACAAGACGAGTACAACGTCCGCGGCAAGCGCGTTTCACACCAGGACGTCGCCCGGTTCAAGCGCCGCAAGGAAAAAAGCGAGAGCAAGGCCAAGAGCGGCAGCGGAAAATCCTCTTCCTCCAAAGGTTACAGTGCCGACGGCGGCATGGCCTCCGCGTCGGCCGGCACCGGCGGCACCGGCTACGACTACTACGACAACGGTGGTGAGGGCAGCAGCGGCGCGTACATGGTGACCTCCGGCGATTATATGAGCTACACAACGAGTGGCACGGGAGGTGGGGGTGCCTACATTACCGCGGACGGGACACCGGTCACAACAGCCGCCAGCTACGGCGCTTATGCGTACGACACAACCGGTGGTACTGGAGAAGTGTACGACCCATGTCTCGAGGGTGGCTACCAACAGTAGCAAGGTTACGGTAGGTTAAGAAAATAAATAGGACGGAGAGTGATACAAAAGAAAAGTCGTTGATGGAAGGTCGTTGATGTCACGGTAGCGGATTACTAATAATTGTTGTAGGTTCCGGCAACACGACCAACTGGGGCTAACAACACTGGTCACCCTGCCGGGTTTCAACGACAGAGCTGGAGACACACCACACAATCCGGGATTCGGACGATATCGAGGCAATTGGCCCGGTCTTGGTATCACCACCGGTCTTCAGAAGGCAGCAGGAATTTTTGGATCTGAAGTCCTGCCAATACGGACCGTTTCTCCGTACATCGGTTTCTCGGCAAGATGACCGACGTCTTGTGTCTTTTGAGTTTTGTTTTGCCCTTTATTCTTTCTAATCTTTGTTAAACTCTTCTTCCCTTGAGAATAATGAAAAAAACAAAAGACACACAAATTGCCCAAATACAGCCCTTCACATTACGGAGTACTGTCCTTTCACGTTACGACTCCCTTGTAAGTGACGTTCGAAAGTGGGGCGCCACGCTTTTTGTTCCGTACTAGCGCCCGTATTCTGTTGCTTGTTCGCTCCTGCCGTCGGAAACGAATTTGTTGGGGGACGGGGATTTGCGAAAACGCCGTTTCGACGGACTTTTCTAAACCACGAGGTCGCGGTGACACGGCTCGCAGAATTGAGACATATGTCCCGAGATGGACGCGTGGGCTAAGCTTTTTTTTTTCTTCTTTTTTCTTCTCAGCTCGTGTTTCGTGCCTTCCGAGTGCATGGAAAGATGGACTGCCACAGCATGAGCACCATTCTCAGTTCCTTCCCTCAAGAATGCGAACTCGAAACCCGTTCCTGCCATAAACGCAGGCTCCGTTTAGAGTTCTTTCCACGCTCTTTCCACATGTTCGTGTCATTGAGGCAGACTATTGCAAACATACACTGTAGTATCAATCCCGCTTTCGTACAAACCATCAAGAAAGAATTGGGATCGTACTCCAACGGCCTAGTACAGCACGAGGAAATGGCGGACTGGCCGGAGAATTTGTCAGTGGATGTGGCCTAGCCTGTCAGTAGCGACTGGGTAGCGGCGTGCGCTAAAGTGTGCAGCACACGAGATTTTGTTGTATAAGGATCCTGCGTCCGCCCTGGGTCTCTGGGTATTTGACAGCAGTCGGTGTCTCGATTCTTTTGTCGTGCTTCCTATGCAGATTCTCTTCTCGCCGAGAACTTGTATCTTTTGCCAAATTGTCCATCAGTTTGGTGAATATGTCCTCCACCAAAGAAAAAGATGTCTTGACACCAGAGAATGCAACAGTCTCTGTCGCTGCATCTCACGACCACGACACGGCCGATGATACTTCAGGCTCCAACGACGTTGCCAAGGCCGACATCAAAACCGACAACGAACTGGAGGCCGACAAGGCTGCAAGCTCATATAAGCAAGATGGGCCACCGAAGCAGGAGTACATGACGGGCTTGCCATTTGCCATCACATTTGGCACCCTCATGCTGGCAGCATTATTATCAGCACTGAACGCATCTATGATTTCGACGGTAGGTTCGCCATACACTGGCCTCGACGCGACCTTGCAGATATATATATTTCGTTGTTCTGACTCCACTAGGCGATACCATCAATCACCAATGCATTCCACTCGATTGAAGATGTTGGCTGGTACAGCTCGAGTTATTTGATTTCGAAGTAAGCAGAACCTTTCTCAACACGCTCCGGCCCCGTGCCGTGCTAACACCGGCAGCTGTGCAATGCTACCGTTAACAGGGAAGATATTTGCCATCTTCCCCTTGAGAGTAAGTGAACTCCTTATCCAAGAAGCAACGTGCACAATTTCACTGACGCCTCTAGTACACATTCATTGCGTTTGTCTTCATCTTTGAAATCGGCAATCTTATTTCTGGCGTGGCTGCATCCTCGCCAATGCTGATTATTGGCCGTTCAATTTCTGGCATTGGTAGCTCAGGCATTCTCACTGGCGCCACCGCAGTCATTACCACGATTCGCCCTCTTGAAAAGAGACCAATGCTAATTGGCACGTTGATGGGTGGTGTCGCCCTAGGTCAGGTTGGAGGACCGCTGATCGGTGGTGCACTGGCCCAGATTACATGGCGTTGGGTTTTTTATATGTGAGTACTCTACTTCAGTGTCAAGAGAAGGCTGAAAAACTGACAGTCTCTTTAATAGCAACCTTCCCCTTGGCGGCATCGTCATTTTGCTCTTTCTCTTTGCTGTCCGCCTGCCGACACCGCCGCAGAGACTCAAGCAACTGCAAGATCTCGCCCAGGGTACAGCAGTCAGATCCAATGGCCAAACCAGCCACGACATTGCTGAAGCACCATCCTCGCCGATCAAGCTCACCCGTCGCCAGCACTTTGACATCATCTACAAACAGCTGGCTCGCATCGACTTCCCCGGCTTTTTTTGTTTTGCGGCCGCATGTGCCCTATTCCTGATTGGTCTTGAATGGGGCGGTACCAAGTACCCTTGGAAGTCGGGCATTGTCATCGGCCTGCTCGTCGCCGGCGCTGTGCTGTTCATCTTCTTTGGCGTTTGGTCGCAGTATCTTGGTGATCGAGCACTCCTGCCTTTTCGTCTCCTGCGTTACGGCCACATCAATATTTTTTGCGGCATCACCTCTCTTATGCAGTCGGGCAGCGTATTCATCCTCATGTCCTACCTGCCCATCTGGTTCCAGGGTGTCAAGGGTGCCACCCCCGTTGTCAGTGGCGTCATGTTGCTGCCGACCATTATTTCACAGCTCATTGCCTCATTGTCGTGCGGCTTCTTGGTGCAGCGCACCGGATACTACCTGCCGGAAGTTATTGGCGGCAACTCGCTGGTGCTTCTCGCATCCGGCCTCTTCACAACGTTTTCCCCGGCCACTGGCGCCGGCTCGTGGATTGGATTCCAAATCCTGGGTGGTGCCGGCCGTGGGTTTGTCATGCAACTGCTGATTACCGTCATCCAGGCCAACGTGCCACCCTCGGACATCCCGCTGGGCGTCAGCTATGTCATGTTTTGCCAGTACTTTGGCGGCGCTGTGGCTATTTGTGCGGCACGGACAGTGCTGACATCGACAATTGGCTCTGAGCTGGCCAAGTACGCGCCGTCCGTCGACGCGGCAACGGTGATCAATACGGGCGTGACGGACCTTCGCAGCGTGATCCCAGCGAGCGAGATTGGCAATGTCATTGTCGCCTACAACAAGGCGCTGGTCAATGTTTATGTAAGTGGGCCCTTAAGCCAATTTTTTTTTCTTCTCTTCTTTTCTTTTCTTTTTCGTTTTCAATCGTGATTACCCTTTACTAACAAACTGTGCAGTACCTTCAACTCGCCCTGTCAGCCACGGCTCTGGTGTGTTCTTCTTTCCTCGGCTGGCGTGACATCCGCAAGGCCAAGCCGGTTCAGATGGAGAAGGGCGATGCTGAGATTGACACGGCGGAGAAAACGGCCGAGGGCAAGTAAACGATGCATTTAGTCACTTTGATAGAGTAAAATATGGTTGAGATTGAATGCTTCAGTGTTTGAAATGTTGTATTGTGTAATCCAGTGTCTATGTGCGTGAGAGCATAAATAATAAACCATTAATCTTAGCATCATTAGTTTCCAACCCACTTGGGTCATTTAGGAAGTGATTTTCCCCCCTCCCTTCTGTTGTGCCATGCTAGAGCGGCTGTGTTTGAAAAGTAAAATAATAATAGTGAACAATTAAAGAAAAGAAGGGGTGGCAGTGATGATACAGAAGTGTAGAATAGAATGTGTTGTGAAGTGTGCCGGGGGTTGAGGTAGAGATGCTGTGGCAGTCTTAGTGTGCAGCACGGAGCCGAAGTGCAGTGCCGTTCCACGCGGGATACGATGTGTGCCATTGGCCGTTGTCATAGCTTTTTGATGACAATGAGATGGATGAGGAGATGGAGGAGGACGAGAGGACGGACAAGGATGAGGATGAGGGGGGTACTGGAGCAGTAGTGGGATGCCATTGGCCGTCATCAAAGGTAGTAGTTGTGGCGGATGAAGTCAGAGAAGGCGACGAGCTGGAAGGAGAAGGGGGTGTAGGAGTGTGCCAGAGACCATCGTCATATGTCGCTGTAGACGTGGTGGAAGTGGAGAATGTAGACTGGCTGGGCCACAAGGGACCGTAGCCTCCGGGCCAGGTAGATGCAGGAGAGTGGTAGATGGGCGTCGAGGAGGATGAGTGCCAAGTGGTTATAGAGGAAGTAATTTGTGATGAAGAGGCTGACGACGATGATGGTTCGTATGAAGACAGGGAAGAGGAGAAGGAGGAAGCAATTGCTGAGGAGGAAGATGGAGCATACGAAGCTGGCGAGGATGAGGGTGAAGAGGTTGAGGTTGAGGTTGAGGAGACTGATGGGGAAGAAGATGAGGACGAGGACGAAGACGGGGCGGAAGAGGAGGATACCGGTGATGAAGCAGAGGACGGTGACGAGGCTGAGATCAAGGAGGAGGAGGAGGAGGAGGAGAAGGAGGTGGAGGAGGAGGAAGACAGAGGTACAGAAGACGGTGCAGCAGAGAATGCGGGCACGACCGTCACAGACACCGTCTGGACAACGACGGCTTCGGATATCGTCGCCGTTGTTGTGCTGGACGGACCCTCCACATCGACCACAGAGAATTTGGTGACATGTGCAGTCACAGGCGTCTGTGGTCTACTTGTGGACGTCACGACAATGGTGTCAGTGTCGGTGACTGTGGGTGCAGCTGTATCAACAACGACAGTCGTACTGAATGCGGTAGCGGTCTTTGTATCCGACGCAGGTTTTGTCGATGTCGTCGTTGATGCACCGCCCCCACTTCCACCGCTTCCATTGCCGCCATCAATGTTGACGACAGAATACGTTGCTCGCGGAGCGAGTGCCGCGGCGTCTCGTATTTGCTGCAGTTGTGGGTTGTGCTTTGGAGAGAAGGGCAGGGCAGATGCTGGTGAGGAGAAAGCTACCGCCACAGTCAAAAGTGACGCGGGGAGGTGATGCAACTGCATCGTGCGAGGGGAGGAGAACCTCAGATGAAGATGAAGTGAGTTGATGAAGTGAGTTGATGAAGTGATTCGCAAAGAACAAGTGCTGGTTAGAGGAGAGTGAAGTGTGAAACAAGCAAACAAACCTTGGAAATTGCTAAGGTGAAAAATAAATACGAAGATGAAGAGGTTGCACCCAAAATTATATCGAAGAAGCTTGGGCTCTTCTTATGTACGGAGGATGCTCCGTGAAGCCTCTCTTTTTTCTGCCAGATGCGGTCGAAAATGCAGCGAAATGTAGAAGGCTGGAGGCGGGATGCACACTAGGAATGAAGCCGAAAAGAAAGGGGTTATGCCCGCTGTGGCGAATGTAAATAAAACATTTTGGCGCAAAAAAAAAATAAAGTGGCTGGGGGGAGCCGAGTAAATGAGAATAGGGGCCCTAGTACGTCTCTGATTGGCTGGATGGCCACAGATTTTCAGGAACAGAATGATTAAAGTGGAGCATCCGTCACCAGCCTCCCATTTACACCACTAGCGTGCTGTTGGCTTTGCCCCCGCCAGGCGAGGAATGCAGCAAGGCATTTCCGAGCAGGGGATGAACCGCCAGAAATGGGGGGCAGTATTTAGTGAATTTGCGAGTTTCTGCACGGCAAAGCGCCCAACTTGCGCTTTAACTGCAGCGCAGCGCTGAAACTCATACGACTGGTTACCGAAAAATAGCCCCTGCAACGCGTAGCCCCGAATTGCTCCAGCCATCTACAGACTACTCCGTAATTATTACTCCGTACTTTTCCTCCAACAATATCGAGCCTCGCAAACGAAAGTGCCAAACTGCTGGTCTGGGCGCACCGCACGCGGCACAAGATTCACGATGCGACTTTCAAAAGTATCCTTTAAACGGTTGACCTATTCTCTTGTCTTGGCAAGGGTCTACGGAGTAAATCAGAACAGATCGACTGCAAGGATGCAATAAAGGAGAGAATCTTGTCAATCAGATCGAGCGATACCGAAAGAGGAAAATTGAAAACACATCACTGTAAAAGCAAGGAGCAAGTAGTTTTGTGGGCAATCTTGTCCGACTTTTTTGTTCGCTTTCCACTTTGAAACAGTCAGCGGCACTCATTGGTCTGCCAATCTGGTGCCACTGAGGAAGCATCAATTGCCGTTGGCCTGAGAAAGAACAAAAACAAAAGTAAAAGTTCAAACAATTTGCCCGTGAAGTGCAATTTGGGTCGTGCAGAATGACGCAACCAGGGTATGCCGTAAATTTTGTGTATACGGTGGGGTATCACCCTTGTTTTCATGTCGCTGATCGACTGTTCAGTTTTGTGTTCATGCAGTCGTGGTGTTCGTGGTGTGTGTAGTCATTGTGTATCATAAAAATCATGTCGATGTCTTGTTCCTTGATTTTTTTTCCCCGGCCGTGATCGTTTTTTGTTGCGTCGTTTCCGTGTGCAGGAATAATCGCAAAATAAAATCAAAACCAAAGTCTCCGTGTGTTAACAAAACGGAGTGGTGTGCAAGCAGTCAAGAAGTCTTGAGGTGCACTACTCAACCCCATTTCGCGTTGATGGGAATCGAGTGTAATCGGCTCGGAATCCAATCATTTTGATATGCACCGTCCAGTCCCTTGGTCCTGTTGCTCATCATGCGTGATGCTGGCTAGTATTTGCTATTCTCACCCCGAGAGCTCCCAGACGATGACTTGTGTGACTTGTGAGCATTTGATTTCGTATTAGATGAGCTGCTCTTGGAGCTCGACACGGAGTGGGGCTTGGGTGATGATGCTTTGACAGGGTTTTCCATGGTCGATGTGTAGTTTGATTTCTTGTACATCTTGGACTGAGTATATGACGAGTAACCCTTATGTCCTGATGAGCTCATGTTAACTCTCCCAAAGAGACAATAGACTGACCAGTCTTCTATCTGTTAGCAACGATATCTAGCCCTGATGTCCACGAAGTGGTTCATTTGCAACTCGGAATAAGAAATTGGAGTTAAATCAGCAGGATGATATAAAGGTGACGTATGGTATGTCTGGAAGGAGACATGAAATAAAGGACAAAATAACAGAAACAAATGCAAGCAGTAACGCTCAACTCTTGAACTGGAGTAGGGAGCTGCAAACTGATAGAAATGATGATTTGAAAGTACAAGACGATGCTCGGCGAGAGACTGTATGGTTTGGATCAGTTTGACTTTGCTGTGACGAATTTGCTTTTGCTTCTTAAACTTGACGAGAAATCAAAGACTCTAGCACCTTTTAAACTTTCATCATTAAACTACAGTTTTCCTCACAGTCTGACATCTTTTTATTCCTTTTACAGTTATTTTCCTTCAGTGTGCATAGCAATAGGTTATTGTGAGTGCTATTTTCGTCTTCACTGCAAGGCAGACGCAGTTTGCTTCTCGAATGTCCGAAAAGAAAAAAGACGACAAAAATAGGGCCGCAGAGTGAATATAGGAACCGATACCACGACGATTGTAAACAAAGAACAAAACATACGAACTGCAGCGCTGGTGTGCGTCGAGGTTTGCCCGAGTGTGAGGAACCTGCAGCAGGCCAATCAGACTGCCCGAATTCACCAGGCTGTTGAAATGACCGCACCTGCGACACTTACACGCTCATACCTCACTGATATGAGTGGCGAATAAAAGTGAACAACATTCTCTGTTCTCAGGGCGGCAGCCTTGCCGTAGCATAAACTGTTGCAGTGAGAAGAAAACCTTTTGGCATCTCGGGCAGGGCGTCTGTGCCGTGTTTAGCTTCCGCGCTCATCCCTTACTTCTCTCCTTGCCCTTCCCTGAGCCCTTTTCACTCTTCTATCGAGAAACGATCTCGCTTGACGCCCAACAGAGAGCTCTCCCTGTCCGTAGATCGCTTCCCATTGAGATGCTCCCGACATGCGGAAGGAGAAAGACCGTTTTGGGACTACTGTTTAGTTTTTATAAAGAAAAGAGAGGTTTCTCTTCGTGGTTATATAATGGGAAAAAGACAATCAAAAGAACAATGCACTTAATCACATTCAACTTCGGCGTTGGTATATTTTGGCATGAACGCAGACATTGATGTTTCCATTCAAAGATGGGTTTCTTCAAAGACTGAGAGCCTCGCATCTTGAGCCCCGTACAGCTCGGACTCGAAACTCAAAAATGCAGGACCTACGACGTAAATCTCGCGAAGCCGAGCTGTCGTACAGTGACTCAACCTGCTGATTGCCTTTTCCTTGTTCTAAAAGTATCGCTGTTGCAGTCTGGGAATCGTGAGCCGGGTCTGCTAGACATAGCAACTGGTCTCGCTGTTTCTTCCACGAGACCTCAAACTTTGCTTCTCCGACCGTTTCTTCATTTCCATCACTCCAGTCGGTCTCAACGGGCTCCCTCTTTTTTCAAGGTTGGCAGCGTCCCCCGCCAAAGTCGCGAACAGTAAAGAATGTCTTCGCTCGATTTACTCTCGAAAAAAAGTGGCAGGTATTCTCAACATTGCTGGATTATCGAAATCCGACAAAGTTGGAATCGGAGAACATCTCCACAACGAAAAATTGAAACAAATAACCCTATTTTCATGAGGCATATTGGACTTGCGTCGATGCGATCGTCACATTCTTCCACCCACGTCTTGAACCTCATGGACAACAACATCCTGAAAGCTTGATCCGACGATGCGATGACGATGAATGAGGAAAAAGGCCAGGCTGCAGTAAACTGCCACTTCATACGCAAGCCTTTTCGCACATCACAGTAGCTTCCATGCGAATATCGTTGCGTTTGCCTGCCCTTCACTCTGACCTGCAAGCCAGTCGCGACCTTCATGACGTCGATTAAAGCCGCTCCGCCACACACTGAAGCGAAGCCCACAGAGAGACTGGCTCGAGACTGGATGTGATTTATTTAGTATTTACGGAGT
The DNA here is from genome assembly GCA_019925375.1 of Sporothrix euskadiensis. Taxonomy (NCBI): domain Eukaryota; kingdom Fungi; phylum Ascomycota; class Sordariomycetes; order Ophiostomatales; family Ophiostomataceae; genus Sporothrix; species Sporothrix euskadiensis. The sequence continues at coordinate 111,841 of JADHKQ010000058.1, forward strand.
AGTTTTGCGGGGACCATGTTTGGCGCCTTGCCAAGACCACTAGTTGCGCCGGCGTCCACTTTGCAGCCACGAAATAAGCATAGCACGTCGTAGCGGCCTTACAGGTATTTTCTAGACTGTTTTTAGTGCTTGCAGTGCACCACAAGCAGTAAGTACTTCCCGCTAAGGGATGTTCATCCCTCCACACAGCCACACTTGTTCCTCCACTCGCTCGCCCGCTGCCCCTCGTACGACGGCGAGGACGGCTGCCTCGAATCTTATGTTTGTTTCTGGCATGAGCCTGCTTCTCTGCACGTCTTAGGCGTCTTAGGCGTCTTTGGCGTCCCTGACGAGAGTCAAATAGGCCACCATTAGCCACTATTATGGCCCTAGCTCTAGCGTAACGGCAGGCTGCGGATATTCCTGTCTGTTTTCATGTCTGTTGGTTGGCGAGACTGCTCATATGGGCCGCTTGATGGGCTCGTGCTGTCCAGGCTTTCCCTTTTACTAGACGTTGCGATTCTTCTTTTTTGCTGAGACTCTTCTCTTCTGTTTTGGCTAGTCAATATTCTTTTCAATATTTTCAATATTTTCAATATTTTGGCGCCTGCTCTTTCCCGTTTCGGCGCCATCATCACCCAATACACACATTTATGACAACGTCGTGCAGCATTTAGGCCCGGCGTACGAAAGGACGCCTCAACATCCACACGAAGCAGTCGACGCTGAGCCGGTGCAAGATCTGTCTTTCCCCAATTTGCATATCGTTCGAAAACGACGCACCCCGGAGGCTCGTGGGCTCGTGCCCATCTTCCATATTTATCAGGCCTCCAACGCCCCCAATCGCCAAGCCGGTCGCTCTTGCACTTTTTCTCCCCGCGACAACCAACGCACCTTCTGGCCGACGTCAGAGGCACACCAGTTGTTGCCAGCTTTAACCTTGTTCTTGTTTGCATACGCACGTATTTACTGCAGCCAGTTCTTTTGGGCCTTTTGCTCAGCTGCCCCGCCTAAAACCCCCCCTTCCTCCAACTCGGCCTGCTCCATCGCCCCCTCTCTTTCTCGCTGCGCTACCGGCTTTTTTATTATTTTTCATTCTTTCTTGGTCTCCAGTAGCAAGGTTCCAGGCGCTTGCCAACTCTTTCGGGGAAGCTTTTACGGGAAGACGAAAAGCCAAGACGCGGACGAAATAAAAAACATCCACGGCGTCACCGTTGTTTTCCACCCTCTTCGCTTTCATCCTACTTTTTGCTGTCGACTTCCGACATCTCCTGTTCTCTTTTGATACTCCCGCCTAGCAAAGCAAACCGCAAGACACCCCTCCCAGACAATGTCCTACTATCCTCCTTATGGCCGTACGTATTACTGAAGCATTGCCCTGAGCGCGCGCGCTCTTGGCGCTGCCCGCCCCTGGTCATAGTGCGCCTGCCTATTTTGACGTCACCCGTCCAATGCAACATGCGCAAAGCTGTAACTGCCCAAAAGCTCACAATCAGAGCTCTTGATTTTTGCATCGCATCTACGACGTAACAATATGATCTATTGCTAACTCTTTTTATGCAGAAGCGCCACCACCGCAGGGCGGCGGATACTACCAACAGCCTCCTCCGCAACAGGGTGGCTACCCTCCCCAGCAATACGGCGCACCCCCTCCACAGCAACCTCCATATGGCGCACCACCGCCGGGCCAGTACGGCGGCTACCCCCAGCAGCCCCCGGCCCCCTACGGCCAGCAACCTCCTCCTCCCCAACAGGCCCCCTACGGACAGCAGCCGCCCTATGGCCAACAACCACCCTACGGACAACAACAGTCCTACGGGCAGCAGCCTCCTTATGGGCAGCCACCACAGGGCCCTCCGGCTGGCTACGGACCGCCGGGCGGTGGATACGCTGCCAATGTGCCGCCGACACCGCCATCCGTCGGCTACGCCGGCCAGCAGTCCATCAACTGGGATGCCTCCCACGACGCCAACGCACTGCGCCAGGCCATGAAGGGCTTCGGCACAGACGAGAAGGCGCTTATCCGCGTGCTCACCGACAAGGACCCGCTCCAGGTCGACGCCATCCGCAACACCTACCACCGCATCCACCGCCGCGACCTCGTCAAGGACATTGAGTCGGAGACCAGCAGCTGGTTCGAGTATGGGCTTGTTGCTCTCAGCCGCGGCCCTCTTTTGAACGACGTGCACATGCTGCACGACGCCATGAGTGGCCCTGGGACGAAGGAATCCATGCTCAACGATATCCTGCTAAGCCGCTCCAACGCGGACCTGCGCGCCATCAAGGCCATGTACCAGCAGACCTACCACCGCTCGCTCGAGGACGCCGTGCGCGGCGAGCTCAGCATGAAGACGGAGCGTCACTTTATGATTGTTTTGCAGGCCACGCGTGCCGAGGACGCTGCACCCGTCCAGAAGCACGAGGTGGACCGCGATGTCCAGGAGCTCTACAACGCTACCGAGGCCAAGCTGGGCACCGACGAGATCCGGGTCTGCAGCATCCTGAGCACGCGCAACGACAACCACCTGCGCGCCGTCGCGTTTGAGTACCGCCAGCGCTACGCCCGCGCTCTCGAGGACGTGATTCGCAAGGAGTTCTCGGGCCACATGGAGGAGGCCCTGCTGTTCCAGCTGCGCCATGCCACCGACAAGTACATGCACCAGGCGATCTTGCTCGAGGACGCCATGAGCGGTGCCGGCACCCGCGACAAGCTGCTCGTCAGCCGCATTGTGCGCATCCACTGGGACCGCACAAACCTGGCCAATGTCCGCGGCGCCTACGAGAAACGCTACCGCCACAACCTGGCCCAACGCATCCGCGGCGAGACCAGCGGCGATTATGAGAGTCTGATGTTGGCTTGCATTGGCGAGCGCGTTTAAGCCCACGCTCGTGTCGTGTTGGAATGTCGTGTTGGAAGGATGATGGAAGAGGGGGAAAGGTACACAACAGCAGAATGTATGATTGGGATGATATCCTTGGATTTGTCGGATGCTTATTTTGGGGCTCAATTTTCCTGTCCTGTATGTTTTCTTGTCATGTTCCTACGCGTTATGTTTCCACGTCGCCATCGTTTCCGTTGAATTTTATTGTCCCTTTCATGTCTCAAAATAGTCAAGATTCGTTTGATCGAGTTTCCTTGTCGTGCCCATTGATTCTAGACGCGTAGTGTAGAACATGCGTGGACCGCCGCTATCATACACGCATTGCGCCATTAGCATTACGAGTGCGACGTACGGAGTAATATCTTTGTAGTATATTTAGATAGCGGCAGCAAATGGTTAGTATCAACGCACTTGAATGCCCCACTTTACTTATTTATTTGGTGGCGACTTGCTCCTTATGCGCCAGATACTTCGTATCTCTCTCATCCTGAGGTAAATGCGTGAAGTACTCTTTACGTCGTATACGTTTGTACGACGTACTGTGACTTCCTTCGCACTCTGAAAATGGTGTGGCACAATAAGTCAAAACACAAGTCTATCAGACCTCTCAGCTCTCAGCTCTCAGCTCTCAGCTCTCAGCTCTCAGGCACTTTAACAAAATTTGACGCAGCCTTCATCACACTCCTTTCAGAATCGAATCACCTGCTCACGCTCGCAGACCAATAAAATGCAAGACAGTGGATACAATCGCTTTCACTTTAATGCATATATAACCATGCTAGTCTGCATTTGGTTAGCTCATTACAACATGTTACATAATTACGAGTTTTTCCGCCAAGTCGGTTCTATTTTCCCCCACCAAACTACAACCAACATGCCCCTTTCCATTCGTGTCGCGTCTGGCCTCCAAAGTAGTTATTACTAGTCCGTAACGCCGGATCGAACCAGGCAGCGAAACCCTCTAGTAGGCGCTATGGGGGCGAGTATTCTTACTTAACCGTCACGCTTTTCTTACCCAATTTTTTACCTCCGATCGTTAATCCCCGTTCTTTTCCTAACCCTTTCTCGCCTCACCTCACAGCCGCGTTTCGCAACAGCATCGCGTGTCAACATCGCACACTGCCCGCACCGTCGCTTTTTCAACATCTTTTTCATGTTGCATCTTCGTCTTCGTTTCGCAAATTAACAGCAAACATTGTTATTGCTCGCGCAAACGGCCGTGCCCGTCTCGGACATCCCGTCCCTTATCATATATATTTATTTCGGGTCTCACAAGAATCTCATCTCAAAACTCATACATAACACAGACGAGGCTGCGGCAACCTATCGTGCCTTCCGCATTTTGGCATATTTTCAGTCTTTCCTTTTGTTCCTTCCACTTTTCCTCTACTTTGCCCCTTTTCTGGACTTCCTGGAGCTGCCGGTTGGGCCTTCCTCTTTTGTCCATATCATCTCACCATACCGCATCGTGCCTTCTACCTTGTCAGTTGTGACGCGTGTTTTCGACCACCAACGCGACGTCGCTCCTTCCTAGATATCATTCTGCTTCAATCTTGTTGTCTTTCCCGTATTTTTCCCCCTTTGGCAACTTTGGATTGGAGCTGGGCAAATCTTGCGGATTTTTCTGTGTTTGCGCCTCACCCCTGTTCTGAACCACGCGAGACGTGCGCGACGCGGCCTCTCGCGAAGCTTCGGTCTGGCCTTTTTCGACCCCAGTGGTTCCTCTCCACGCAGCACAAACATCCAACGAACAAGGCCTGCAAAAAGGCTATTCGACGAATGGACGAGCAGTAGTTTTGCTTGCAGTCTGACTGGCCTTCGCTCATTACTGAGGCGACTATTTTGGAGAACATCACAGTCGAAACCGCATTGCTCCAGATCTCATCCGGCCCCGCCGATCGCATGTCCGGTACGAACCCGTCTCCTGTTGGAGGGAGCCTTCCGCCAAGCGTGGGCTCCTCCTCCACACCTCTTCAGTCTCCGGCCCTTGCCACAACAGGCGTGTCCCCATCTCAGGTGACACACCCGGGCCCGTCTCGCAGCACAAGTGCCAATGCCGCCCCGTCTCCTCGCACAACCGAGGTATCTCCAGTCGTGCCAGCATTGCGGCCAACGGCGACGGCACAGCAGGGTCCGTCTTCAGCCCCGCCTGAGATGATTCCAGCGCCGGCGCCAGCACAGCCGCTAATGGGTGTACTGAAACCGCAGCCGGCTCGTCAATTTGTCCAGCCGCAGTCATCACAGCAGCCCTCACGGCAGCCTTCGCGACCGTCCATTGACTCTGATATTGCCGAGAGGAGGTGGCAGGAGCTGACACAACAACACCAGCAAACCCAGCGTGCGCAAAGTATGCCGCAACATGTCCAAACACCCCCGCCGCAGCCGCAGCCACAGCAAAACTGGCGTGTATCACAGACGCCGCTCCCGGCAAATCAGACTCTTGCTTCTAATAATCGACCACATCAGCCGCCACATGGCCCTCCGCGGCCACCCGATCCAGTTATGACCCGGCACGCACCGATTGTCAATCCGCCGGCGCAAGCTCCTCCGCCCACAGCACCGCTTGTCGAGCCAGTCTTTGTGGATCCTCGCGGAGGTATCCCTCACCCTTCTCCTGGACACGATTACGCACGTGAGAACCCCAAGATACAAGACGACTACGTGCGCCTGACCTTTGCAATCGAGCAAAGTGTGTCAGATGCTGTCCGTTGTGCCATGCGCCAGAACTGGCAGAAATGTCTTATGGGCACAACCTTCCACCAAGGTTTCATGGTATGCACCTAGGCGAAGGTATCCTGTCATCCAGAGTGATATTAACTAACTGTGTCTTGTTTTCTCCAACTACAGCTTAACGCTCTCCTTGACAGTGTGCCGGCAGAAGTGGCGCGTGGCTCCTTTCGGGACTTTGGAGCTAAAGTGGCAAAGAGCGCGCGAGTTGAGTTTGCTACCCACTTGGACGCGGCAGACATTGATGAGATTGCTAGCATAATCCTCGCCAAGGCTAGTGATCGGTTCCTCGACACTGTACTAGAGTCGCGCCTGCGTACGATTGACGCAAAGCCTCTCATCAATGCCCTTGCGCGTGCTGAACGCCTTGGTTACGAGCCGGACGATATCGTCGAAGAGCCCGTTGGGGGGCAGGAACGTGTGATACCTCAGAACCTGCCAGAACCTCTGGTACCAGGACCAGAACCGGTACAGGCGCCGCCGCTAATGCATTGCAAAATGTGCAACCGTGTTTTCGACAAAAAGCCACCATACGTCTATGTAAGTTGGCGCTTGGCCTCGTTTATTAGTCTCTCCTTTCTCTCTCCTTTCTCTCTCCTTTCTCTCTCCTTTCTCTCTCCTTTCTCTCTCCTTTCTCTCTCCTTCTATTATTCTCCCTTGCATGTGTACTGACAGCGCGTTTTTGTAGCATATTGCCAACCAAGTCTGCATGCAGAGGCCGGAAGGCCAAGAAGGCTTCCTGTTTTCGTGTTCGAGTTGCGGCCAAGGGTTTGAAAGCACCTATGGTCTGAAATATGTAAGCAAACAACAGTCGCCTATAAATATCTAGTAAGGCTATGTTCTAACCTCGACGTCAAATAGCACGAGGGTACCGGCGCTTGCGCGAAAGATGTCTACGTGTCAACGGCAGCGGCATCACGGCCTCTAGTGTCAACACCCCTGCTGTCAACGCCTCCAGTGCCAGCAACCAACGGTGCCGTACATAATCATAGCATCCCGCCGGGAACCGTTCTGCCAGCCACAAGGCCTGTGGCCACCCCAGTCCGCGCGCCTCCCACTCGCCACGTTTCCGAATTTCGATCGTCACAGCCAACGGTATCACCACCAGGAAGCGGACAGAAAACAGCAGCTGCTGACCCCTACGCACATTTGTCGGAGGAACAGCTTAAAGCACTTAATGAGGAACTGCTCAGGTCCGAGAAAAGATACAGCGAGAAATTTCATGAAGCGGAGTCAATTCCCGATCTTCTTGAGAGACAAACGGTTGTCAACAACCTCAGAAACTCGTTTGGTACGCGTCAGTCCATCATCCGGAAGAAGTGGGGTGTGAGGTTACGGGAGCGCCGCACGAAGGCGGAAATCGAAGCAGAGAGGGTACGCATGGGCCTGGCGAGTGACTTTAGTCCAGCGCCCGGGTCGTCACAGCCTGGTCCCAGCTACAATTCGCATTCGACAAAGCGTATGCGGACAAACGATGGCTCTCAGCATGGCTCGGGCTCGCGGGGCTCGTTTGATGCGACCGACCTCAAGCGAAAGACGCCGACCCCAGGGTATCCCATGGTTGAGACAACCCGTGCGCAACCGCTGCCTCGACCAGCTGCGGCTGCTGATGAAGACGACAACATGTCTGACTCGTCATCCGGAAGCGATGATATTCCGGCCCGGCTACCCGACTCGGTGCGACAAAGTTTGAGTGCCAGCCAACGCATGTAGGCGGCGTCTTTTTGAGCTTTTTTCTCAATGATTTTTTGAAACTATTAACCGGCGCTTTGATTTCTATTTGACGATGGACTCTAAAAATATGGTAATTCGGAGAGATGGGACAGGTGTTTTATGTGTACAAATGACACGGCGCTCTCAAGTCGGTTTAAAGGGGGGAAGACTTATGTAGGAGGAGCAAGTCTGATTTCATTGGCATTTTTATTAACTTTCGGGGCTCACAAACATATTTCAATGGCAGCAGACCGTTCCACGACGTACTCAGTCGAGTAAATTTGATTTTATTATCGCCTCTCATTTAAACGTGCTGTCTTTTATGCCGGTGAAAGCAAAGAAATGGTACCGTCATACAATGAGGAAGGTGGCTCCAGATGTCATCGGCGGATGGCATCCGAACTACAAGAATTACTTGATGCAGAAGCGTTATCTATCAGCCCACACTTCATCTTAGCATCCTCGCCTCGCAGACAGACGTGCGTTTGTGGGTTTTTTAACCCCCGGTGCAACACGACCACCTCATATCGTTCATGCATACAATATCGGGTGATTCTGACGTATGGAAAAGAGGAAACGGAACTTTTGTACAGAGCCCGGCCGAGTTCCGGTCGACAGCATCGACTCTCTTCTCTGTCCATATGTTCCGATACCTTTTTAAACATTCCATTTTCTTGAATATGTATGCACCTCTCCATAACAGTATAACAGGGGTAGCGTTTTCAGTGATTGTAGAAAAACGAGGGATGTTGTTAGAGAACGGCACACAATATCTTTAAAAACGTGGGCGGTGACTTTTTCTTTTTTTTGTTCCATTTTTTTTTTCTGATGTTGCTGAAGAAAACGAGCATATGCGCGCACTTTCGCCCCCCCTCGGAACTGATATTCAAAGGCGGTCCACCCACCCTCCACTGTGTACTCTAGCGGCGCCTCTCTCCGCACCCACTCACAAGACGGGTGGCTCCGCGAAAGAAGCTGTGCTAGTTTAGCGCAGTTTACAAAGTGCCACAGATAAAAAAGCACATACGTTCACAGCAGATAAAAAAAGCCAAACGTCGAAAGTCTGGTTGAGGTTGTGCTCCGTGCAGCGGCGGTTTATCCGAACAACAGAGTACTAAGACCAGAGCGAAATCAGGGGAGACAAAATGGCAAAGAAGAAACTTCCCCTTCTAGGTAGACGGAAAGCGGGAAGTGTGATGCTGGTGGGTAAAGGTGAGAGCTAGACAGGCGTTGTGTGGAGGTGTGAGAGAGTGGGAAAAACAACGGCTGGCAAAAGGCCACGCAAGAACAGGGGGCAGTAGGAAAGAGTGCACGCGGCGTTGGGGGGCACAGGACACCAGTTTGCGAGCGAAGGATAGGCGACGAGATTTTGGTTTAAAAGATCAGTTGGTGAGGATGTACAAAGTACTTGGAGACAAGAACACTTTGGTGTTATCTTGCAAATATCGTTAATTTTGCAACGACTAATATCAGTAAAGGAGGGCAACGTATGCCTCGAGACTCTCATTATGGCAGCTGCAACTCCTGCCGTGTTCATTACGCGCACTGTGTATGCCACGTTTCTAGGCCTTGGGCAGGATTTTTCTCGTCCAAAATTACGGATGACCTTGGAGGGTAACTGTCAAATATCATGGAGAGAACAAAGCGAATCAATGTACGCGGAGTAATACGTCGTATAGTGTATAATATGACCTGTAACATAACCAAGCAAGAAAAAAGAAGGTCTCGGGCGGCGGTTGCCGGCTGCAGTAATGTCAGTGCAGCCTCCAGTATCTAGTTACAACGCGTGTCTTTAGTGAACGGAGTGTTGTCTTTTTTCAGTCGAGTGGCCTGCCGTCGTTTTGTGCTGTCGTATTGTCTATCTATTTACGTCGTATTTTTGTATCTGCCTTGATTCACCTTGGGCTTCCCCTCTCCGTGTATTTCCCGGCCAGTGATAGAACAGTGATAAAAGTACTCCGTAGGACGTATGGTACTTCTTCGTCTGATCCTGTCCATATTTCTTTTTTCTCTTTTGGTGATTTTTCTTCAATAGCAACAGGGACTAACTGCCTGCCACGTTTTTCTACTCTCTGTCGGCATTAAAGGGGGCAGAAAGTTTGAAAAAGAAAAGAAAAGCAAAGCCGACAGAAACTACCATCCTTCGTTCGATACAACTTCTACGCCCCCACGCAAAACCAGCAGAGCCCGTGGTATCTCCAGAGTCGGAATCTGACACCAACATTTACACTCTAACCTGTTGTGAGGTCGCGAGAGCAAGGGAAGAGCACACAGCTTAACCGGCAATGTGCAGAGGGGAGACGAGAAAAAAAAGCAAGAAGCCGAAAAGCGAGTCCCAAAGGAGTGTGGCAGTCAGTCAGTCAGCAATCACAGAAGACACACAAAAAACCAGCGCAGGACGCCAACAAAAACCAAGAAGTGTGAACGGACACTTTTTGCATTCGTCGAAAAAGGGACGAATTGCTGAGCCAGTCTGCACCGAAAGCCAATAGCTTCGCCCAGACGAGAGCTCGTTCCCCAGCGCACGACCTCTTCTCTAACGGCCAACCTCGATCTCTGATCTTTCTCAGATCTCAATCTCCATCGAAAGAAAATCTTCCGTCCACATTCCCCCATATTTCTCTTCTCGTCCACCATCTATTGCCTTCCTTTTTTTTTTTCTTTCTTTTTTTTTTGTTTATTTTTTTTTTTTTTTTTTGCGTTTCCTTTCTGCGACAACAGCGACTTGGAACAGCAACAATACTACGATAGAAACGACAGACAGTAAACGATCGCCAAGCATACATACAGCCATGAGCGCTCCAGCGGGAGAGGCATCCGCTCCATCAGCGCCGCCACAAAATGAAACAGCCGATGAGCCGCCACCATCGGCCGCACCGGCAACACAGACACCCGGGTATCCACAGGAGGCGGCAGGCAGCTCAGCACAGTCGGAGACACCATCGCTCAGCAGTTTCTCGGTCGGCTTAAGTGTACGTTCGGCAACACATACAATGTTCTTTTGCGGGGCAGCGAGCAGCACGACTGAGAGATATGTCGAATAGGTTGATACAAACGACGACGACGACTCAATTTCTAATTTTGGTGACATGGGCACAGTGTATGCCTCTTCTTTCCCTAAATCAATTTCTCCACCCATGTATACTACTGACAGATCAGACGCTCGAGCGTCTCCGCATCATCAAGTGTCTACGAGTTTGTCGAGGAGTACGGACGAACGTACCACAAATACAAGGAAGGGAGTAAGTGACAGCCACCAAACCACAGCGATGCTTTACTTGAACTTCTTGCTGACCTTGTAGAATACTTTTTACCAAACGATGAGGTTTGTCAATGTCACAGCTACAGCGCCAACAGTCGCCATGATTTACCGTACTAATCTAACTTCTCGCCACAGCAAGAGCAAAATCGACTCGATCTACAACACCACCTAGCCACTCGACTACTCGAAGGAAAACTGTATCTTGCGCCCATTGGCAAAGCCGACCGTGTGCTTGACATTGGCACAGGCACGGGCATCTGGGCCGTCGAGTTTGCTGAGCAGCATCCTGAGGCGGATATCCTAGGCACCGACCTGAGCCCGATCCAGCCCGAATATGTACCACCCAACCTGCGCTTCGAGGTCGACGATGTCGAGGATGAGTGGGTCTACGGCGCGCCCTTTGACTTTATCCACGGCCGCTACATTCTGCCATCGCTCAAGAACCCGCGCGCCACCCTCCAGCGCATCTACGATTTCCTCAAACCGGGCGGCTATGTCGAGATTATGGAGACGCTCATGATTATCGAGGCCATTGACGATTCCTTGGCCAAAACAGTTCTGCCGCGCTGGCACCGGCTTATGTTGGACGGTGTGCGCAAATTGGGCCGTGGCGACCCCATGGTGCCGCTCAAGACCAAGCAGTGGCTCGCCGAAATTGGCTTTGTAAATGTCACCGAAAAGAAGTTTGCCGTGCCGGCCAACGGCTGGGCGCGTGGTGATGAGCAAAGGATCCGCGGCCACCTGATGATGACGAACCTGCTTGAGGTGGCTCAGGGCATCACGACGAGCATCTGCATGAAGGTCTGGGGGTGGAGCAAAGAGGAGGTCGAGCTCTTCTTAGTCGACGTGCGGGCCGCGCTCAAAGACCGCGCGGTCCATGGTTACGTTCCTATGTGAGTTTGATGTGATTCAAAGGACCCCAATGGCGATGTGTCATTTCTCTCCAAGCGTCTGCTAACAAACCCCAGCCTCTGTGTATTCGCTCAGAAGCCGGAGTAAGTGTTGCTTCTGGAAGATATCTTTTTCCATGTTTGCGTATTGGAAACTGGTGTTTCTGGAAGCAATAGGTTGAATTTTTGGAGCTTTTTGAAGCCTTTTGGATGATGAAATTCCTTGGAGCTTTCTTTTTTTTCTTTTTTTCTTTTTTTCTTTTTTTCTTTCTTGGGTAGCATAGCGGATTCTCGATATTTGGGCGTACGGAGAATGTGTTGAGCGCTGACGTCGAAATGAAATACACCAGTCCATGAGACTGTATTTGAAGTTCCTTTATACGGAGTACGGAGTACCTTCTCTCGAAATATGCGTTCATTGTGCTCAATGTGCTTTTCCTGTTGTCCGATTAAATGTTTATCTCGATACTCCGTACTCCGTACACCGCTCGTCCTTTCCCCTTCCGGGCTACCGCCACGACAAATGCGCCTTCCTTCATTGCGCACCTTCGCCATTCCGTGGCGCAAAGTCGTTATCCGATCTTGCAGTTCAGCCCTCCAGCCTCTTATCTCCCGTTCCTAAGCAGCACACAACAGCTCCAAACCGACCATTGCGCGATTTCTCGAGGAGCACCACCCATTACGAGGCAAATGCCCGTCGCAGGCCGAGCGACCTACTGTATCTCCAACACGTGCGAGCACGTTCCAGCCCCTTTTTGTTCTTTTTGTTCTTTTAGCGTCATCTCCAAGGTACGAAATCCAGGCGCTAGACGACGTCACAGCGTCGCGTCCATTATAAAGGACCGCCGAGCGCTCCAGATTAGAGATCAATCCAGTTGCAGCGACGCCGTTGATCCTGTCTCGACCTTTTTTCTTCTTCTTGTTTTTACTCAATCTTTTCCCTTGTCCGAACAACTGCAGACTTGCCATTGAGAACCATACCTCACCATGGCCTCCACCGGCCTTGTCGAGTCGTTTGTGGCCGCCATCCAGGCCAGTTTATCAGTCCTTCTCGTCATCTTTTACGGCGGAATTGCAGCGAAACTCGGCCTCCTCAACTCCAGCAGCACAAAATCCATTTCCAAGGTCTGCGTCCGTCTCTTCTTGCCAGCACTTCTCTTCACCAAGATCGGCGCCGAGCTGCACAGCGGTTCAGCCCATCGCTATGTCGTCGTCCTCGTCTGGGCTCTCGTCTGCCATGCGGTATCTTTTGTGCTGGGTATCGCCGGCCATCTTTTGATGGGCATGCCTGACTGGACGACCGTTGCCATCATGTTCAACAACACGACGAGCTATCCGTTGCTGTTGATCGGCGCACTCGATCAGACGGGCATTCTGCAGGTCCTCGTTGATGCTAGCGGCGTGGACGAAACGACGCGCGAGGCAATCGAACGCGCCAAGTCGTACTTTCTGGTGTTTTCGACCGTCTCGAGCTGCCTGACGTTTGCCGTGGGGCCCCGCCTCATGGACTCGGAGCATGCACCCGAGCCTGACTCGGATACAGACAACGACGACGACGATGAGGCCAAGGACAATGTTGCCGCTCTTGAGAGGCAGACCACAAACGACACCAACGCCGACGCCGACGCCGACGATGAAGATGAGGATGAAGATGAGGAGGATGACGACTCTGCGGACAGTGAAGCCGAAGAAGGCGGCGCCGATGATGGCTCTCGCCCCGTCTCACGCAGCAGCGGCTATGATCCATTGTCGGATGCGCCGCCCATCCAGTATGCACCGGTCAACGAGACGACCGGGTTGCTCTCGCCCAGTAGTGCTGCGAACCGGTACAATGGTGGCGGTAACCAATCTTCCTCGTTCCGCCGATCAATTGTCCAGTTCATCGACCCCTTTGCCAACTCGTCGAGGCCGCACAATGCCTTCTTCCCCTCTAACCGCCATCGCAAGAAGTCGCCGTTCCCGACGCTACCAACATCAATAGCAATTCTACCATCCAACGACGACCACGACCGCCGCCGTGTTTCCGTCGTGCCCCGGTCGACTTGGCGCTCGCTTGGCTCACGCACCCGCTGGTGGCTGCTGTTCATTGCCGACTTTTTTAATGCGCCGCTGCTCGGTGCTTTGGCCGGCGCTGTCGTGGGGTTGACACCGGCTTTGCATCGTGCCTTCTTCAACCCAGCCACAGACGGAGGCATCTTTACAGCATGGCTGACATCGTCTCTCGACGACATTGGCGGGCTGTTTGTGCCACTTCCCGTGGTGGTAGCTGGTGTTTCATTGTATACGGCTGTCTGGCAGGCTAAGAAAAGCAATCAGAATGGGCAACAAAGTGAGGGCGAGAACAGTGGCGAAGAGAGTGAGGACAAAAAGAAACTGCCATGGGGTGCAGTGACTTACATCCTCGTGCTGCGTTTTATCCTGTGGCCGCTGGCTTCGATTGGAGTCATCTACTTGCTGGTGTCACGGACTGAGCTCGTTGGTGACGACCCCATGCTGTGGTTTGCCTTGATGCTGATGCCCACGGGCCCGCCAGCCATGAAACTGATCACTCTGGTGCAAGTAAGCAACGCCGACGACGATGACGAGACGAGTATTGCAAAGATTCTAACAGTGAGTCCACCCCATCCCTACTGCATTCTATGTTGATCATTTACTTAGAAACAGATTTCTTACCTCATTTCACCGCTTCTATCATTTGCTGTTGTCGGTAGTCTACGGGCAAGCTTGGCAAGTGTTCATAACTGAGAATTGGTACAGCGTCCTTTTCATTATTCTGTGACATATTGGCTGAAGCAACGAATGAAATGTTTGAATTACAACTTGATATTACAACGTAAATCTTCGCTTTCAATAAATACCCTTGGAGCTCCGATGACTGCGACACCCGTCCCGAATAGCCCTTCACTTTCCTGTGTTCCCAACGAATCCGCTCATTCTATCCTGCCATTTATCCTGCCATTTTGCTGACTACCAACGGTCCTCGCCCATGCCGCCATAGCCCCAAGCAGAGCGGGCCTTCAGCTTCTCAACAATGTCGTCGACCAGCTCCTTCGACTGAGGCAGTTGGCCATCCCACTGGGCGAAAGGATGGACCATGCCCTCATACACCTTGAGAGTAGTGTCCACCTTTCCGACAGCCTGAAGCCGCTGGTAGTATGCCTCCGCCTCGGAGCGCAGGGGGTCTACTCCAGCGACAAAGATGGCCGCATCGCACACGCCAGCCAGGTCGTCATCTGAAGCGAGGATGGGCGATGCGCGCACATCAAGGGCATTCTTTCTGTGTGTCTCGGCGTCTTCACCCAGCCAGGGACGATAGAACCAGACAAGGCGCTCCAGGGGAAGCATTGGAGCGAAAGCGAGCTCGCGGTAGCTTTTGTAGGGCGTGTCAAGTGCAGCAGCCTCCGTCTCGTCCTTTGGCGCCACAAGAGGTACATAGCGGGCATCGGCCACCGGAACTATAAGAATCTGCAGCAGCAAACGCGGCATGTCTTCGTCCTTGGCCGCCATCTGCGCAAGTACTGCAGCCAAGCAGCCACCGGCGGATAGGCCGCCGACAGCAATGTACTGCTTGTCAATGCCCAGCTCGTCGGCGTGGGCAACAAGCCACTTGAGGGCGGCCCAGCTGTCTGTCACAGGCACAGGGTGAGGGAACTCAGGTGCCAAACGGTACGCGACGTTGGCAACCAGACACGGCGTGGCTTTGCAGATCCGACGGCACATGGAATCGTCGTCATCAAGGCCACCGAGGACAAAGCCGCCGCCGTGGTAGTTGACATAGACGGGCAGTTTTTTGCCATCAGTCTCTTCGAAACCCTCAGGGCGGTAGAAACGGATGTCAATGGTGCCAGCCGGCTCGATAACGGGAACCTGGTGAGTAGAAACACAGCCCACCGGGCAGAAAGGGGCCGCCACCTTCTCGCGAGGAAAGATGTAGCGGGCGCGGTCAGCATCAAACTCCTCATATGTGACCTGGTCTGCGCGAAGACGGTTCGCTAATTATTTTTGTTAGCCGTTGGAACGTGATGTGCTTCTTCCTGTCCTATGTATTGTTTTCTTACCCTGATGTTCATTGTAGATGGCCTTGACCTTCTCATCGACCATGGCCTCAACAGAGGGGTGGATTGGGTTCAAGACAGTATTGATACTGGCTTCCGAAGTGGGATTAACTGCCTTCTTCGTTGATGGTGTGTGAAGGTGTTTATGTTCAAAGTCTTGGTTATGCAGTCGAAAGGTTTCTGGGGCCAAAGCTGGAAAATGGGCTCGGAGTTTGTTGCAGATATCTAGCTCCATGGAGTGTGAGGGTCTGGGGAGGAAAGGAGGCTGCTATTTATACCTGTGGGAAAGGCCTGGCTTGGCCACGTCCAAGACTTTTACAGAGGGTGAGTTGTAAGTGACACAAAAGTGACAAGCAGATTATGGGAAGGTGAGAACGTCCTGGGATGAGCTTGATCATAGTGAGCTTTGGCCACACCATTGGCAGATGAGTGCAAACTGACCAATCTTTTAATATAGAATAAAAAAAAGTTGAGGAGGCGTACAGCTCTAAAACGAGTCTTCATTTTGTTGTGAACTCATACAGTAACCTCAAAAATCTATCAACTCTTTATCACGAAGACAACTATGTGCGTGTGGCCCCCACGGTACTCCTTCTTTATGACTTGGTGGATCTCTTTGAGGGCAGATGTTGACGTCCAAACCAGGTATTATTAGCAATCCAATCCACGCTCAAAGACGAGAAAGCTTCTTCAGGGAGCCGCTCCGAGTGTAAAATAACGGACTGCATCTCTGTACTCCTTCTCTGCCACTCGGTCCACCATACCATCGTCTTCGTTCTTGACCTTGGTCCCGTCTTCAGCCTTGACGGCAATGGAGCTTTGACATTTCTCGTCGCATTCTTTCTCACAATCCTCCCAGTGTAAGGGCATCCAACCCGCCATGCTCCAGTCGATGATTGCCATGATCTGTGGGTTACCGTGCATATGACCGTCGGGATATCCTATCAGAATATTTGCAGGGCTCAATTGGCCGTGTGTAAGAACGACCCGGACATCGTCATCCAGCTTCGCACGGTACTCTGTGTCTGTTGCAGTTGTTGTTTTTCCAGACTCGAAAAGGCAAAGCTCGGTGCTCATGGTTCTCGATCTGCCATAGTCTGTTGCCAGCCAGTCGTGAAACTCAGTTACGCTCGAGAACGGTCCCGCTGTAGGAGTTGCACTGTGGATGAACCTCCAGCTCCGGAGAGGCCGGCCATTGACGTGCCCTGATAGTTAGATTTAGTCGAGTAAACAAGTATAATAAAATAAGAAGCAGGCCTTGTCCTTACCAATAAACGGAGTCGGAGAGACAAGCGTCTGAGGAATTCTCTGCAAGGCCTCGAGCATTGGCCCAAGCTCATCCATGTTTATCCCGTGAATATGTGCAGGGCTGCCGTGCATGAGCTCCATGTAGATGAAAGTCTGCCGACGGTTGCGCCGCCATGCATATACCTCTGGCACGGGCACCTCCGGAGAGTGCTTCCGTAGAAACAATAGACAGTGTGCCTCCGAGATGGACACATGGTGCCCAAACTTGACGGCAAGGCCAAGGTCTTTGTAGAATAACACCGCTGGGCGCATAAATGCCTTGCTCAGACCCCTATGGCGTCGTTCGTACTTGAGCGATTTGAGGCGCACTTGATCCGGTGTCGGAAGCTTGTCGAAGCCGGTCCGTGCAAACGACGATTCCGGGACATTGTAATCGTCCACAAAAGGGAAGCGAAACTGTTCCTGGGAAGCCATTTCGTCTTTTTCTGTCCCCAGGTGCTCTGTAACTCGTTTCGGAAATGGAAATCAATTGTTTGAGACATGGCTCTAGATATGGTTTTAAGCACAACACTTGAGGTTGAGGTCGCGACATTCACTGAGCAGAATAACGAGCTGTGAAGCTAACATTGAATCTCTTGATAGCTTACTCTTGCTGGTGAATGTCAATATGATTAATGCCACAATAAAATTATATTAAATATTGAATTATGTATTTACTTAGAAGTGTCGAAAGTGGGCGGAAAAAAAAAGAAGAAAAAAAAAGGCTGGGCAGTCTAACCACGTCTTCTGTACTTTCTTCTTCTTCTTCCTTGTTCTCCTCATTTCTGCCTCTCCATGTTTTGAGTTTGAGCATCGCATATCCATAAACGGCAGCCATTGCGCCAGAAGCTAAAGGGAACTTATCCGGGTCTTCGGCAGAGGCTAAGTGGCGGAAGTAATAGATTGTCGAATATATCATAATTGCACGGCAATCAACACAGCCAAGGTGCGTTTCTGATATACGCACAATATGGCATTATTGCAACGACGTAGCTATCCTTGGGTCGCGGAAGAAATACTTCGTCTTGGCAGCTTCAGTATGTGTCTCAAAGTCAGTTGCAGAATGCATCTTCCAGTTTGTACGCAGCATGTCATGGTTTACGATTGCAGCAATGGCTCTAGCATGGATACGCAGTCGTTCTTTTGGCCGTATTTACGGCAAACGGCGATGGGAGCAACCTGCCAGAGGACAAGACGAAGCTGCCTGCTGCCAGCGCGTTCACACTCAAAGCAAAAGCGGACACCCAATTCACTGGCACCTGCCAGTGGCGTACGGGCCCAAATGGGGCACCGACCACTTTGCATACGAGCAGTACCAACAGCAGAGAACTAGACAGCGATACCGTGTGCCCGCTGGTGGTCGACGAGGCTACGGCGTCTGACCGGGGTCAATGGGCACCTTGGACACACAGGCCAGTCTGCACCGATGCTAACCGCACGGGCTCACGAGGTCAGACTGTACGTCTACAGCAATACTGTGTGTTTGCCGGCCCGACCTTTCGAGGTGACCGGGGCGTCAGTGTCAATGCAGCACCACACGCTGCCGCCGCCGTGGCTCCAGCGCTTGATGACGGATGGGCGTGGAAAGGGAGTCGTGGCGGCTCGGCGCATTCGACGGGGCGAGGTTGTGTTTGCCGACTTCGTTACGGCGCTGTCGCAAAACACAGTCTCGGCCAATGACGGCAGCGGGCGCAACGAGCGGCAGGACGGGAGCGAGTTTCGAGGCGATGCTGACCCGGACTAGATCATGCAACTGTTGCAGGTCGCCGTGGCCCAGCTCCCGGAAGCTCAGCAGAAGCGGGTGCACAGCCTGGCTCAAACAGTCGAGAGATGCTGTATCTCATTGACAGAGAGCAAGCTTGGCCGTTGTTGTGTGACTACTACCCTGCCGTGACGCGGGCACATCTCGCAAGTGACGACACAGCGGGAGCACGAAAGTACTTGATAGCTTCGGAGGAGGCCCGGCTGCAGTATGGCGGAGAGCAGCACGAATATGTCGGCAAGCTCGGGTAGCTGTCACAAGCTATCGAGGCGCCAGAGGCAGAGTTGAAAGTAACGTAAGGGGAAG
Source organism: Sporothrix euskadiensis (assembly GCA_019925375.1). Classification (NCBI taxonomy): domain Eukaryota; kingdom Fungi; phylum Ascomycota; class Sordariomycetes; order Ophiostomatales; family Ophiostomataceae; genus Sporothrix; species Sporothrix euskadiensis. The sequence continues at coordinate 130,704 of JADHKQ010000058.1, forward strand.
GAAGACGGCAGTTGTTGCCAAAGAAAGAAGAAAAAAAAGAAAAAGAAAAGAAAAAGAAAAGAAAAAGAAAAGAAAAAGAAAAGAAAAAGAAAAGAAAAAAAAGGGGGAAAAAAGGAAAGAAAGCTGCAAGACAGGAGCTCGGCTATGTCGCTGCGTGTTTGTATAAGCTTGTTCACTGGATCCAATATTGCAAGTGTCGGCACTACTGCGGACTCGCTTTCGGTTTCGGATGGCCATCGGATCTCGCAAGGACAAATTGGGTATTCCGTAGATTTCGAGGTATGTGAAAGTGGCTTGGACGGTATTCAAGTATTTCGATTCGTCGAGCGGCATCTCTTTGCTGACGTCCTCGAAGATCACTAACAAGGAATGAACATTGCAGCGCGATGTTAGAGGAAAGAAAAAAAAATGAAAAAGAAAAAGAAAATGAAAGAAAGGAAAAGGAGAAGAAACAAGGAAAGAAAAGGAGGGCGTGGGCCAACCGGGTATTACGTGAGAAACAAGGATATATTATTTCAAATAGAAGACGGCGAACAGAAGAGTAATGGTGAAATCAGCGACTGAGAGTGGACAGAACCCGGGATGGTCCTTCATAAAAACGAAAAGCGAAGCAGGCCGAAGCGATGTGTGCACAGTACGTTCGTAATTAGTACTTCGTAGGCGTGCATCGCCAAGAACCATGAAAACTCATAAAACGGCCAACGAGTCGTGTCAGACGGGAGAAAGATCCAATGAGCGCTTGGCGTTAAATACGGGGCACGCGTTGGTGAAGTTAGACGGTGGACGTTCAGAGGGACTGCCGGAGGTGTGGCCGACAAGGCGAAACTCCAGGCTGGAACGGTGGTGAGTAAGGTGTGGGTGTGCTTGTTTCGCTTGTGCGAGTACAAAGTGCGAGTCGAAATTGAGAGCATCGTCGTTTATTTGGGAAAGTCGACGCGCAAGCCGCACGGCACTTTCCATTGCTGACGGACCAGACGGCAGGAAGGTTCTTTGAAACTTTTCGGGCAGGCACGGCTGACCAATGGAGAGCCCAGAGCGGTGACAGGCCCCACTCCTGCTGAAAGCTTGTTAAGCTTCTCTGGCAGCGGTTTCGCGCAATCGACCCCGATATGGTTTAGCGCTCTCATAGGGCCCATCCTGCAGAACGAGCAGCCCACTCTTTCCAGTGGCTCCAGGGCGCGGGTCCCCACCCCAAAAGTTGGCGCTCTTACCTCTGTTGGCCCAAAGGTGACGTCGCTCGCAGTCGCCCGACGTGGCGGAGTGGGCGATGCCTCGCAATCGCATCCAAACGGCGTCGCTTCACCACTGCATCTGCGAGAACGACAACCTCCGTTTGCCGACATTTTTGCGAAAACGAGCCTGTGCTTCCCAGGCAGAAGTATTTTGATATCCCCGCGGACCCTCTTACCTATAATGAGACGACCAGCAGCGTCGTCTTGTTTTGGCCATTGAGCAAATCGACGATTTTGAGAAGCTCGACAAGTCCATCTCGAACATCACGACTTTTCTCCCACTCAACACGACGCTTTTTACACGACAATACGGAATACCTTAGTCGATACTCACAGTCATTGTTGACCACTTTGCTGTTTGTTCTCCCACGGCCCGCTGCCATCTACCTGCACGCAGCATCATCTGCTCATCATCCCTTTTGGCTAGACCCTTCGATTGCTGCCCTCCTTTGTGGACTCCCCCGTGTCCTCTCTGCAACCAGGCACCGGCAGAATACCCGTTTCTCGCACGAAATTGCCTATTAGGTATACGCAGCGTACCTTGCGTACTCTTGCTCCAATCTGTCCCTGGCTGCCGGCTCCTTCTCGACCCGCCGATTCGCCGATTCGATCCTTTCTTCCAACCTTCTTTTTCTCGCCCAGCCTTGGCCTTTGCCGTGTCTCGTGTACACGGTTACCTCCCCTGCTCTCCGTTACAGCAGCAATATGGTTGGTGTTCCGGGTCGCTCCAAGGGTTGCAATACCTGTATCCAACGAAAAGTGAAGGTGCGTCGTGTATTTTTTATGTCCCCGACTTTGGTCCCTCATCACGATTCATATATCCTCCCTTGAACCAACGGCAGTTGTCCTCTCCCTCCCTCTCTCTCTCTCTCTTTCTGCTCGTCCTTTATCATTCCATGCTGACAAGTCTCTCTCTTTTCCTTCAGTGTGATGGCGGACAACCTGCGTGCGGCAACTGCCGCAAATCGAACCGATTATGTACGGGCTACAAGCGGCCTGTGGCCTTTGTTCTGTCGTCGAACGTGACTCTCGGACCTGAGCCCATCGAAGACACAGAAGGAGGCACCATCACAACACAAGGGCGCTGGCGCAAGCGTGTTCGCAAGACGCCCAAAGCCCTTGCTCAAGACCCAAAGCCGAAACAGCCTCAAGAACCTACACCCTCCGTGGCAGCCGCTGCCGTTGCCGAACTTGCCGAGAGCTCGTCCATCGCCGCCAGCAGAGCGCAAGGTGGCATGCCGCGTGCTATCGATACCGTCGACCTGTCTACAACCGTCTCGCCGGCTGACATGAAGCGGTACTGGAAGCAGTTCCTCTACCATGATACCGACAAGGAGGAGGATGCAGCAGAGGATGGGGGCAAACTTGATTTCAACACCAAGCCACGTCACCAGCAGCTTATGCCAACAAGACGAGCACCAATGACTGTTGAGACATTGAGCCGAGTCATTTCCATGCTCGAATCCAGTGCCAATGTTGCCATGCTTGATTTTTCGTCTCCTCTGACTCTGTCTACATCGGCTGCTGCCGCAACATCTCGAGATTTCAACATGACCGGCATGAATGGCTGGCCCGTCGGCTCGCCATTCGTACAACACGTCAGCTCCGAGGCTGCCTGGCGTGAGCAGCTCTTCCCCATGTTCCTCAGCTTCCACCTGCCCAGTGAGCTTATCAGCGGCTGCAAGACTACGACAAAAACCATGCGCTCACGCAACTGGCTGCTCAATCTCAGCGACACCTCGCTGGACGGTGCCCCGGCTCTCGACTCCGCCATGACGGCCCTTTGCATGGCTCGCGTTGGCCGCCGCAGCAACAACATGGCCCTCGTTCATCACAGTCTGCGCCTTTACACCAAGGGCCTCCGTCAGCTGCAGGATGCTATCCATGACCCGGCCAAACAGCTGCAAGACCAGACCTTGGCCGCCTGCATGGCCTTTTCTATGTATGAGGTTGCCGAGTGCCCGTCGCGTCACATCAATGGCTACTACTCGCACCACACCGGCGGCATGGCCCTGCTCAAGATGCGCGGACCCGACGCTCACATCACGCCGCTTGGCCACTCATTGTTTGTCTTTATGAGAGTACAGCAGTTTATCTATGCGCTGTTGATGCGCAAGGCCAGCTTCCTTTGCGAGCCCGAGTGGACCAACCGGCCCTGGCAGACGTCTGCCAAGGATCCCCAGGACAAGTTCATGGACCAGATGTACTGCATTCCTGTCCTGTTGGAGCAGACTGACAAGCTGTCCGAAGCGCAAGACAAAATCGGCGTTGAGGCTGTCATCCGCGGCTTCTGGGATATCATTGGGCAGTATCACTCCATCTACCGTTGTCTGATGGGCTGGCACAAGGACCTGCAGGCCATCGTCGCTGGTCCCCTCTACTGGCCCGAGCTGTCAACCATTGAGTGCCCCGTATTTGACAACACCAGCCGCGGCCGTCCCTTTGCTGTCGCCTTTCACTTCCCTGCCTTTGCCATTGGCCAGTCTGTCGTCCTCTTCTGGGTCATCTCCATGATGGTCAACCAGCAGATCCACTGGTTGTACGGTCGTATCATTGAGCTGCAAGAATCTCCCGAGTACAAGTCCAGGGCGCCATCCACGGCCCCCAAGTCAAGTGCTGATCCGGTGGCTGGCGTCGGCTTTGCCGCCACGAATGGCTGGTCCGGACCTGCTTCGATTTCTTCGTCACCGCCGATGACCGCTGAAACATCATCCTCGCATGGCTCATCTTCCACACCCGGGTCGACCGACAGCCCTGCATCCGCATCACTCGAGGACCATTCCCCCTTGGGCGAGTTTCCACCCTCTACCGCCGACATGCAGACTGCTGCTAATGAGGCCCTTAATACACTCCGTACCGTCTCCAACAACATCTGCCAGGCCGTTGAATACTTTTTGCAAGAGGATGAGGGCGACGTTGGTCCTCTGTCTATGATCTTGCCCCTGACCACTCTGCGGTTTGTTATGTGCCGCACGCCACCCACGAAGCCAGTCCCGCCGAGCCCCTTCCCCAACCGGCCCAACGAGTACTCGGACGAGGTGATATGGGCAGATTTCTTGATCAAGCACATTGGTGCGCGTGGCCAGCAGTTGGCATACTATCTTGATGATGACTAATCCGTGGCAACCGAAATAGCGCTGCCTTTTCCCCTTCTCTTTCTTTCACTTCCTCTTCATGAAACTACGGGCTGGGCCTGGTCAATAGGTGATTTACTTGGAGATCTTTTGGGTTTTATGACTTCATGTTTAGTGGGCACATATTTTCAACTTGGTCACTTTTTTTGGGACGGAAAGGGATTAATATTGGTAGAAAAGAATCTACAACGAAGAAAAATTACTCAAAGTACGTAATTGTCAAAGCCAGCAGGAACGCTAGCCCATGCCACGCTGTTGAGAGCCCCTGATTTTGGTCCAGTGGCAAACGTCACGTCACGTAAGTACATATCTCAGTATCGGGAACCTGTACAAATAGACATGGGAATATCATCACCAAGAGATATATCCATCTATACTGATCGCACTGGAAGCACATCAAAAGACGGAAGCATCGCGTAACATATGATTAAAAATTTCAAAACCCAGAAATAATAGAATAAGAATGAAACACAACGCCATGTGTTTTATCCTAGGAAAGCTATCAAAGTACCAGAATATATTTTAGTCCAATGGTCTATCTTGGCCCAGGGGGCGGTGGCTGTTGCTGCATGTTGTTAACATAGCGCGGTGGCACCGGTCCTGCAGGCTGTCTAAGCTGTTGAGGCTGGTACTGCATGTGCGGCGGTGGTGTTTGCTGTTGGTGCTGCTGCGGCGGCATCTGCTGGTACTGTGGGATTTGGTAGTGAATCTGTTGTTGCTGCTGCTGCTGTTGCTGCAGCATCTGTGGCTGGTAGACCTGTTGCTGTTGTTGCTGCTGCTGCTGCTGCTGCTGCTGCTGTTGCTGTTGTTGTTGCTGATGCTGATGCTGATACTGATGCTGATGCTGATGCTGGTACTGAGGATGGGGATGCGGCTGCCGCTGTTGCTGCTGATGAGACACCAGAGCTGGAACAGGAGGAGGATTGCTCTTGGGCGGTTGCTTGCTCTGCGTGGCCTGGCGTGCCCAAAGTGACTCAAGAACAGACCGGCTTATGGTCTTGAAGCCAGTAGCGAGCTGCTCAGCATCTTCCCACCGAGCACCGTACGCACTCAGCGTCCAGCCAACCCGCTCCAGACAGGCAATCGCACGGTCCACATTGGTACCATTGATAGGATGGACCGAAGCCAGCGATGGAGGCAACCCGTTGTTGGCGTTATTGCCGTTGTTACTGGCTCCGCTTCCATTGTTATTAGGCAGGTTGGTAGTGGGCGGCCCGGCTCTGCGGACTGGCATCGGTGGTGGCGGGGCTTCGCTTGGCATGGCGAGAGGCACGGGAACGGAACCGCCGCCGGCCAAGATCGCATCAGCAGTGGCCGTATCTCGGAGCACAGCCACAAACTGGCTTCCCATGAAGAACAAACGCAGTGAGTCGTGGTACGTGTGCCACACCGGGTTCAGTCCACCGCGGGCGAGTGCCATGATACGGTCCACGTACGCAATGACATGCTCAAAAATCAACATGCGGCCGTATGCAGTGACAAGCGGCGCCCTAGCGCTCGGCGCAATACAGTACACGTAACTGTACTGCAGTTCCAGGTCGAACATCTCGCGGATTCGCGCGGGAAGGGTGGCAGGAAGCGCGTCATACCACTCCCGCATGTCGGTGCACATACGCCAAACATACGCAGCAGGGTCAGATAATGGGTCAGATGGATCTGATTGGTAGAGCGTCTGGTACCAGTGAGACTGAGCACGGCGCAGCTGGAACAAGAGCAACGCCGGGTTGGGTGCCGGTACTGACGATGGAGAGATCGGTGGCTGGGCTGATGCGGGTGAGCGCGGAGGAAGCAGAGCTTGCATGTTATGCATCGTCGGTTGCTGCGGGATAGCCTGGATTACTCCTATCATGGATGGGAAGGCCACATTGATGGCATCGTCGGTGAACGAGAACGCCCGGGCGTGGACCATACTGATGGCTCTACGATACAACCACAACTGTTAGACATCTGTTGCACCACAATGGCTTGGGCGGCAACCGAGGCTTTTTGTAGTTTACTCACCGATCAAGTGCATATGCACAGTAAAATGTTCTTCTTCGTGCGTCGAGAGCCGTGGCGTCCATGCTCTGCGATTGCGGCGGATCCTGGTGAAAGCCGAGATCAACAATTGCGCGACACGTGAAACCTATCAGATGCCAGCTATCGAAATGCGCCGGGTCGAGCATCGAATACAAAGTCAAAAGTAGCAGCGATTGTATTTGCGTGACGTGTCCGGGCGCCAGAGCGCGATCAGCGTACGGCATGGCTCGTGATGCAAACTCCACGCCGTTACTGTAGAATGTGTCTTGCCGACTGCGGCTTTGAGCCGACGATCCGATGGCAAGCACCATGTACAGCATCCAGTAGTCGGAGCTCCGTAGGTTAGAGCGAGGTGGCGGCATATTAGGCTGGGTCGGCTGCTGTTGAATGTACAGCTCCTCGAGGAGAGCAAGGGGTGACGTCTCCGGGAAGAATGGAAAGAGAGAGTGGACGTGCGTAAGGTAGTACTGGACAATGCCGTCAGACGCCTGTCGCGTTGGTAGCTTCGCAGATGCCATGATAGGTTCGGGAAGCGGGTCGTTTCCGGCGGCGGCGAGAACAAGGCGAGCAAAGGTCATGTTGTTCACCGACGGCTCGAAATCACGGGTCGTTGCGTTGACGGACCTGTACATGTCAGCGGCCATTGACCAGTCGCGAGACCTAAATTAGTTGATATGATCTTGTTGACTTACAGGAAGCCAAAGTCTGATACAAGCGAGTTGACATCGGAGTTTTCCCGCTTGCGTGCCGCCTTGCGATGAATGGCTGCTCGAATGAGAGCTAATGAGTCCTTCCGGTCGGCACCCGAAGGTCCTGGGAAACTTGACCCGCCATCTGTATGAAAAGCGACGGAGGCCTTGCGGGATCGGGCATACGAAAGACGCCGTTCCAGTTTCTCGACACGCAGCTCGAGGGCCGCAACGTAGCTACGTATTGTCAGAACAGAGCCAGTAGTCGTCAGATGGGGAGGCGATTCACAAACCTCCGCTCCTTGCCGCGAGCAAATTGGTCGTTGGCGGCCGAGCACTCACTTTCACGGCCGGCCTTTTCGCATGCCGTGCACGCCGGCAGTTTTCCGTCACACTAAGATCCATGTCAGCTTACAAATTCGAAGGCTACACGCTGCTGCTCGTCGTACCTTGACTTTTGCTGCGCGGCCTGAAAGAAAGATATGTTAGCAGATGTGTGAACCTCATGAAAGAGCGCTAAGACAAAGCACAGTCCGAGGAGTTTGGTACTGTCACCATCGCAAACAAGAAAAGGTGTACTGACATCGTGAACATGCCGACACGGGCCTAGAAACTCGCAGCAGCGGATTGTCGGAGAAGCTGGAGCGTGGCATCTTGGATGTGGATGCGGTAGAGGCGCGAGAAGAGGTGTGGTCGGAGTAGGAAGCCAGTGCTGCTCGGCCAGCGCAGCAAGGGCTGTGGTAGACTTTCGATTGAGCTCGAGCTGACGGTGTGTGGCATACGCGACAAGACAAGATAATAGAAGCCTGTCACAGTCCCTAGTCAAGTGTTGTGGGTGTCGGCTGCGACAGTGCCGGTGGCCGTAGAGTTAGCCGGGCGTCAACGGGCTGTTTGTATGTGATAAACAGCTGGATAATTGATGTATCTCGCTAGAGAAAGCGGTTCGTAGTGGGCAATGTAGCCGTCGATGCCGTCGTCGTTAGGGTGAATCACGAGATGGCTGGCCTTGTATGTCGAGCAGGGAGCGCCTTGGACGGCGGGGGGCGTTTGTGAGAGGATCTGTCGTCAAGTGGAAGAGCGGGATGTTGGTCTTGACTGTACGTCTTTGCTGGGTAATCAAAGAGGGAGGCGCTATATTGTCGTCGTGTATCGGCGCAATTGCGAATGTCAACAGTCGTCCGTGGTCAATGGTGGTAGGTTTGGAAGCTGCGATCAACCTTCGCGCAGCGCAGAAAGAACGAAGAAAACAGAGCAAGTACACGCATTTACGCAGGGCAACTGCGACCCGTTGTGCGGGGCAAATTTAGGGCGCTGTCTCTGTGTAGCACTGAGCTGGTAGGCGAGGCCAGGCCCACTATTTCAGTACGGTGCAAGTACGGACAGTCGGCCACAGTCGCCCGGTTGGAAGTCCGGCGAACATCTCAGCATCTAAACATCTGGCCTGGAGACATATCGCCTCGCGCTGGCGCAATCGTTCGGCCCTACTCTCTTATCCATTTTTATGTGCCCTTTCTTCCCTGCGACTTTGTCCACTATGCTCGTAAGTTGTTTTGCCATAGCGCCTAGTGCTGAGCTACAGACCAGAACGGCTATGCGCACAGCTTGATTGGTCGCTCCTTTCTCTGGTAGATCCCCTCTTTTGTACTTCCTTGCCCGCCGGCTTTGGTCCAAGCCAGTGCTTACGGTAGCTCTCATCACTCCTGCCTTTGTTTGAACCCTTAAAAATCGCTGCGTGACTGCTCGTTGTGGATCTCTGCGGCCAGGGATGCGCGCTATGCCTTCTATTTGACCTGCCAAGTGCGCTCTGGTACTGCAACCCCCACCTTCCTCAGTGGCACAGGTTTCTCATGCAAAGTTCTTCCACTGCAAGCCGTTGAGTTTTGCTGTCTCAACTGCTCCTTCCTGCCTTGCTGTTAGCGAATTCGCTGTTACAATTATTCAAGCCCTCGACCACATGTGACATCTAGGCTGCTCAAGACGGCGTGCAATACCCCTCCTTTGCTCTTTCCGTGTGGTTCTTCGCCCACTTTTTGGCGTCGTGCTCCACCAGACTCGCTGTCGCTCCTTCCCCGACATCCCTAGTGGGCAAATTAGCGGCATTGCACACCTGGAGGATGAAGGAAAAGGGAAAACGGGAAGTGGCCCGCGCTGTAGGGAAGCAGATTGCCGCCGGGCAAAACAGTGGCTTGCACCGAGTACGTCGTATTGTGAATTCATTCGACCGCCACCTGATGAAGGCTGCGAAACAAACAACCACCAGTGTCGACGCTCCATGAACAAACTCAACCACCGAAAGACGTGCAAACACAGGACAAACTCTGTCAACTGCCACTTGTCGACTACGTCTTTTCTACTCTGGCATCCTTCAGCCAATAGCTGAACGGACAGGAATCAATCGGCGGCGGCAGCTTTCCTCCAACTTGCGACTACTCCTGCCGACAAAAGCCTTCAACCACACCGCGATAAGATCGTGAGGTGATCGCGACATCGTTTCAGTACCTCTCACACCTCGTCGAACACAATACGGAACAGACGACAACGAGCACAGCCACCCGCTATCTTTCCAATATTGCTCAACGTTACTCAAGCGCAAGCCCACATCATCAAATTTGCGGTGACCTGAGACATCTGGACCGTTTGTCACCCGTTTGTTGTTCTTTATACCGGCAACTCGATTGGACGGGGAGGAGACCGGACAGCTGAAACAATCAGCGGTGTTCCCTTGCTGTGCGCCACCGGAACACGCGGCGAAATAGTATCAAATTCTGCCTTGCAGTCTTCCGGCAACAGCTCCCAACGCCCGAACGGCCTTGACGACCGAAGACGCAAGCAGACCGACTACATTTGCAGCCCAAAGAGGCTCCGACATACGGACCCAACATGAATGCGTCCGACATCTTTCGCCAGGGCTTTGCCCCGAGTGGGATTCGTCCGCCACCGCCCCCGCCGCAATACTACAAGCAATCTGCCAGGCCACAACCGCCGCAGAGCCGTGATAGCGATCATGATGCTCCGAGCCGTGTTGCCCATACCCTGACAGCCTGCTGCCGTTGCCGACAGGTATGTGTCCGCCGCTTGGACTAATAATATTGTCCTCTGGCATTTTTTCGTTCCGCCTACTGACCTGTTCCTACAGCGCAAGACCCGTTGCGACCCAACTCTCCCTCGATGCCTACCTTGCGAGCGTTCCGGCTCCGTTTGCGAATACTACGACAGCACCAAGGGCCGCAAAATCAGCCGCTTCTACGTTGTGAAGTTACAGGAGAAGGTTCGGCAGCTTGAAGCAGAGCTGGCCCAGTTCACGGAAGAAGATCTGCCCGAAGACGACGAAGACATGATCAGACCCGGAGGCTTTGTCCGCCTGAGCGACTCCGACGAGACACCTCGCTACCTCGGGCCCAGCAGCGGAATTGCCATGACAAGGCTTCTTATGGAAGAAGCCAAACGCTACACCGAGTCGCAACGCATATCAGAGCTGATCCCAGAGCTAAACGCCCGCCGTATCGAGCGTCTGACGCGGATGCAAAGCATAGCTGGCCCACATGGCCGTGCTGGCTCCAGCTTCAGTTCTGGAAGCCTTCGCAAGAAGAGCTATCCCATGATCAGCGCCCACCCTGCCCAGAATCTCCCATCACGTCCTATCGCGGACAAGCTGGTGGAAGTGTTCAACTCTCGCGGTAAGTGTCGTCAGGCTGTAAAGAGTGCGTTTATGTCACCTGTGCTAACGTATGATTACAGCCCAAGTCTTCACCCCGACACTCCATGAGGGCGTCTTCGCCACTCACGTAAACGAGGTCTTCGACGGCAGCACCGACCCATACAAGAACTTTGCTGTGCGGATGGTTATGGCCATCAGCCTGCAGAAGTTAGATACCCAGTATGCGGGCCTTGCCGATAGTTACTACCTGGCCGCCATGCAGTATTTCGAGGACGTCATCCGGCCAAAAGATCTGAGGACTCTCCAGTGCCTTGGACTGATCGGACAGTACTCTCTGCTCACACCGACGCGAACCAACGTCTACCACATTGTCGGCCTTGGCACAAGAATCTGCCAGCAGCTCACGATTGCCGACGAGAAAACCATCGCCAGCGGCTTCCAAGTTGATCCCCTCCAGCTTGACATGCGCCGCCGTCTAAGCTGGATCGTAGCAACAATGGAACTCGGTCTTGCGCAGTCAATGGGCCGTCCCAATGGCCTTTCAAAGGGAAACGATCTGATTGATGTTGGCTTTTTTGCTGATGTGGACGACGAGTACATCACCGAGGAGGGTATCAAGCCTGGTCCCCCATCAGAGAAGAAACGCGTGGCAATCCACTTCTGCAAAATGCGCATCTGCCAAGCTGAAATCCGCCGCGTTCTCTACGAAAAGAAACGACCAGAGCCTCGCAGTGAGGATCATCCTTGGTTCAATCAGATGGAAAAGAAAGTCCAGAACTGGCTTGACACGGCACCGGAGAATCCCGCCTGGTGCAGACCTTGGTATGCCATTTTCCCCGCCCTTTTACTCTCCGTAGGTTGAGAATATGCTATGTGTATATCGCTTATGCTAACCAACCTGTAGGTTCACCGGGAGATACCATGCAATGATAGTCTCCTTGTACCGGCCGTCGCCACAAGTTCCGAAGCCGTCACCTGCGGCTGCTCTCCGCTGTTATGATTCTTCTGCCTATGTCGCCAACCTTGGCAGTCAACAGGTCAAAAAGGCTGCTATCGACATTACATGGGTCTTCTTGCTCACGATCTACATGTCCTTAAATACCATTCTTTGGTCTGTGTCGTATCCGGAGGTTCGCAAGAAGCACCCCCGTGAGGAGATCGAGGAACTCATCAACACATCTTTGGACATTGTCGATCAGTGTTCCGAGCGCTGGCCAGGGGCCTCTGCCGCTTCACAACTCTACTCGATATTTGCCAAGGCTTGTCTTCAAAGCTACGACACGACTGAGGAGCAGCAGCAACAGCAGCAACAGCAACAGCAAGGGCCTCCAGTATTCAACACAACCCAATATGGAGGGCCCGAAAGTTCATATCACTCGCCGTCATCAGACATTGACCCGAACTCGCCAATCGCCAATGATGCTGCTTCGCTGCCACCGAATGCCGCTGGAAACATCAAACAGGAGCTTCAAAACCAGCAACAGCCAGCTCCGCTGTTTAGTACTCCACAGTTTGGCTACGTCTTTAACAATTCCGCAGAGCCTGTGCCGCAAGCTCCCTACACATATGACGAAGGCCCCAGTGCTGGACAGCCTCAGTTCCGCTCTGGCTCCATATTCCTCAACCCGGCCTCTACGGAGCCAATGGGCCGTCGATTCTCGTACTTCCCACCGGAGGGACCACCTCCAATGAACAACAGTGACAGCTCCCTTCAAAGCGAAGACACGCCTCCAGCTACTGCTCCTACTACCGGATCTTCGCAACCGGGTAGTGTCCTTGCGCTATCTCCCTCTATGATCACATCTCCCGAAGCATACATCACGCCACCGAGCACAAATAACTTTAGCACAATGTCTCCTGCAACAACCATCACAACGGCCTCCTCCCCGACACCCACCCCCACGGTCCGGCATATTAGCCCTATGCCCGCTGGCTTGGGCCTCTCGCAAGGAGTTTCGCTACCAGCACCCATCAAGTTCGAATCGACTCCCACAGGCACCCCTCAGACACAACAGGCACAGGTCAACCAACGGCGCACGCCTCCCCAACCGATTTCTGTACCGCCAGTTCAGCAGATGCAGCCTTCTTATGCCATGCAGCAGCAACAGCAGGGGCAGCAGCGATCTCAACAGTCTACTCCGCAACAGCCACAACAACAGCAACAGCAGCAGCAACAGCAACAACCGCGTCAAGTGCCACAACAACAGCCATTGCCAGCCCCGATGGGACGAAATCAGCAGTCGTCTGCAATGGGCGGTGACTGGTTCTCACCGCCGCCTCCGTTCATCTCGCCATATGCTTTCAGCAGCATCACTGGAGGTACTGGCGGCTACATGGCGGATCCCACGGCAGCGTTTTCTGGCTATGGCCTTGGAGGTTTTGGGGGCGTTAACAATCCTCTGAACCCGCTGACAGGGTTATTTGGTGGAGGCCCAGCCGGTCTGGGTGCCGGTGGTCCTGGTGGTGGCATGGCAAGTCTTGGCGGTATGCCGGGCGGTCAGCCTGGTTTTGCTGGAAACCTAGGCATGGGAGGGGGTGTGGGAGGCCCTGGACCCGATGGTGTCATGAATGAAGCCTTTGGATTCGGCACCGGTAGTCCTCTGAACCCACAGCGCCAAGGCAGTCTTTCGCAGGAGCAACAGTTGGAGCTCATGGATGTGCTTGAAACGGAAGGTATGGGCGATATCGACACGTTCTTGAATATGGGTATTGGACTGGGCGGTGTCAGTGGTGGTCCCCCCGGAGGAGTCAATTGGCATTAGACAACCCCTTAAAAGGGAGATGGCCAGAATACCACACCGTTTTGGCGGATTACTTTATTTTGTTATTCTCTAGCCATATTTTTCAGTCCTAAACGTTTTGATTCAGGCTTTGATAAGCATGGACAAATTCGGTAGGTGTTGACAGGTATCATAGAGGTTTACTAATACCACTTTATCTCATGACTTCTGGTGGCCTTGTGCCTTATGTCTAATTATTATAAGAAGAAAAAACGGCTTTCAAATCGTGACATTTGTGAAATAATTTTTGGTTGATGCTCTATGAAGAGATTTTTTAAGTGAAGAAAAAAAAACATTAAAGAATAAAAGTCAAGAACTCTGAGATACTTTTTAAGGCTTGAAATAATTAATAATTGACGTTTTTACGCAGCCCTGATTCTTCCCAACGTACAAAACGGCACATTGATTCAATATTAGTGTGTTGAAACTCTAGTCAATAAAATAGATAGAGGCAGAGCTGATGCTTAAGTAAAAGGTAATATAAAAGTATATTTTAACAAAATGAAACTGACTGCTAATAGGAAAATAAAGAAGACATATGAGACGAATCTGTGTGAATCAAAATAATATGGCCAAACACAAAAGGACACAATCGCAAAAGAGAAGAAAGCATAACTAAAAGCCATAGTGGTAAGTAAAAGCTGGTGGCCTGAGCCAGTGGGTGTTGCTGACAAAGAAAAGATATGAAGCAAAAAAAGACCAATAAAAATGGATGTCATCAAAGTTCTAACAACACAATGTGATAGGCAATGAGTGATATCGGTAAATGAAGTTCACAAACGAGTGTAGAGAAGAGGCAAAATATGCGATGAAAGTGGCGGCACAGCGTATCTTAGCCGGTGACGCGACGGACCCAAAGTGTTGTGGGCTCATACTCGGCGTTCTTGTCGAGTCTCTTGTAAGCACGATGGAGCTTCAGGCCAATTTCATATTCCTCGCGCTGAATCTCAGCAAGATCAGTGCGCAGGCCCTCGACCTTCCGCTTCTCCATCTCACGTTTGTGCAGGACATCGGGCGTGGCCAAGAGGTTGTCGGTGGGCATGAGCTCCGTCATCTGTTTGATACTGCGACCAATGTTGATGCGGCGTTGTGCAAGACTGGACAGCTGGGCATTGAGCATGGTGACTCGGTCCTTAGCTGTCATCTCTGGCGGAGCCAATGGGAGATTCTTGTGTATGGATCCTGCCATGGACGCACGGTCTGAAGAGTCCGGGCCTTTCGATGACGCGCCCATCATAAGATGTCTGTTCCGTAGCTGGTTGTAGATGGACTCGTCTGGAGAAGCATTGTCCTCACCGCCGCTGCTGTGGCTCAGATAGTCGCCGCCATCTGCCGTGTCGCGCAGAGGCGAGAAATTTCCAGTCATCCACGGTGTCTTGAGACTGATCACAATTGGCTCATTCCCATTTCTAATAGAATTCGGGCTGGTATGTCCCATACGCGGTGGGCGCCGGCGGTCCATGACATTGCCTCCGTCCTCAAGGTCAGGAAGCGGCTTGGTGATGATAGGTGTTGGCTTTTGCCGCGGTGGCGAGATTGGTTCGACAGGACTGCTTTCGACTTGGATCACTGGCCGGCGTTTTGGCGCGGCCTGGTACGGTGGGCTGGACCGCAGAGGGTTGGGGATGGAAGGCATCTCGGGCGCGTCAGTGGCATCGAACTCGGCCTGCGACTCGTGCAACGTGGAATTGTATGTGGTGGTGCTGAACTGCGACGGAGGCTGCGTCCATTCACTTTCTTGAGGAGGAGGGCGCGGCGAGACCGGGGACGAGACAAAGTTGGGATGTGAACGATTGTTGTAGTTGAAGGGATCGCTCTCATCGTAGCTGGCAAGCGTCTGATGTGAAGGAGTCGGCTTTCGTCTAATTTGGGACGATTGTGGACGCTGGCCCGGCTGTTGTGCTGTTTGCTGTTGATGGGATGATAGAGACATTTTGTAAGTGGGGTCTGCAGACCGAGGGGGACTCGGGTAACTTTGGGTGCCAGGCGATGCAGGGGACATTGGCTTGTGGGTGGTCTGTGATGCAGGCGTTAGTGTTGGGTGTTGAAAGGACGCTACGACGCTGTGCGCGACCGCTCGGATTGGCGTTTCATCCCTGATGAGTGGAGGAGGGCTGACAGGGGGTCTCACAATGCTCGGATTGTTCTGACGAGAAGGTGGTGACATGATGGCCGGATTTGCAGCAGTAGCGTCATCTGTAAGTTTGGGCAAAGAACCAACGCGCTTGCTGCTCTTGCGCGGGATATTGAGTGGTGCTGCTGCCGGTGTGTCGTGAACAGGCGCGACCAGGGCTGTGCGGCCACTTGCACCATGCCATGCAGGTCGATTGGACGTAAAAGCCCCAGCCGCGGGATCTGTCGATGACGACAAGTCTTTTGGCTGAGAAGTAACGGGCACGGGGAGAGATGAGGCAACAGGCGCAGAAGCCACAGGAGAAGCAATTGGGATGGCTGTTGGGCTACCAACTGGTGACTGCGGCGAGACAATGTCCTTTGGCGGCGGTGCAGGTTGCGCAGCCTGAGCTGAAGAGGCAGACGAGCTCGAACCCGTGGTGCCAGTGCCCACTTGTACAGTACGACGGAGCCGGCTAGCAAAGCTGGCAATGCCATTTGCTGCAGCTGCCGCCTTGCTTTCTTTGGCGGCCGGGTCCGTAGGGCTGGTTGGGTCTGTACCCGTGACGGCCAAGCCACGAGCATACTCGATAGGTTTTACCTGGCTTGGTCGGCCTTTCTGGGAGCTGGTAAGCTCGCCAGTCTGCGGGTCCCAGCGGACTTCACCACCCTTGTAGCCACGCTTGGATGAGGCTATGGAGTTGCTGCGTTCCTGGGCCTGCTGCAGATTCTGCTGGAGGCGTTCCCTTGACTTCGTTTCACGCAAAGTCTTTGCTGCAGCCTCCGCATTCTGCCGCCGTTCTCGCCGCATCATGGGTATGTTGCTTCGCGACGCAGACGGCGGCCGGCCATCGTGGGCCGAATCCGCTTGGTGTGCAGCCTGCGTCGCGGCCATATCGAAATGGGGCACGTCGCGTTCAACTGGGCTGATGTCGGGGGCTTTTGGTGGAGGGTGATTGTACCTGTTTTGGCTATGGTTAGGAACATGTCTGCTGCATATGTAAAAGTGTCTTCCAGCCATGGGGTACTGGATCACTGCTCCAGTCTACAAAAAGATTTCCAGCTTACGCTAAGTCAGCAGCAGAAAGTTCAGGAGAACTTTCTGGTGATACACCGTCAGCGTTCCTGAGGTCTTTGGGCTGCGAGTAGTATTGGTATTGAGACCGAGGATCTTGGTATTGGTATCCTGGCTGTTGCTGTCCCCAGTGCTGATGCTGTTCAGGCTGTTGGTACTGCTGCTGCACTCCTGCAGACTGGTTGTAATTGTGATTCTGGTACTGCTGTGGTTGCTGCTGCGGCTGTTGCGGCGGCGTTGCCTGCTGCTGTAAGTGAAAGTTCGCGTTGATCGGGCTCGGCTGGGAGTAAATGGACGATGCTGGGCGGTTTGCGCCTCGTTTCGGGTTCCGGGCCGGAGGCAGCTGGGAGTGTCGAGACGGAGCTGTGTTTCTGTTGATTATGACGCGTAAGGTCAGTTCGTGGCCGAGAAAGTAGAAACGAGCCAAACGAGGTTCCGAATGAGATGTAAGGGGTATCGTGAAGTTGGGGGTCGCTGTGCTTCGGAAACTGAAAAAGGGAGAAGTCGTACAGGGGCGCCAAGAAGAGTAGGAAGCCAAGTAAGGGAAATAGGACAAGCCACTGGCACGACCAAGAAGACAGCCAGCTTGAGTCGCGTAACAAGAGCAAGCTACCCAGTATATTGGCTGTTCGTTCCACTAGCACACAGAACGAGACCGCGATGATGACGAAGAAACACGAAAAAGACAGCACGGGCAAAGATGGGCACTCGAACGCTGGGGAATGGCCAGCAATGGCACTGGGACCGGCCAGCGCCAAAATAGGGAGGAGATGAGCAAGGACAGGGAGATTAATTGCACCAGGGGAGGTTTTTGGTGGAGAATGCGACGAGGTTGTGGGGTGTTGCAGGGCTACCCTCTCCAAAATTACTGGGTAGGGGGGTAAAGGGGATAAAGAGAAGAGTGTGGTTGTCTGTTTGAAAAGTTGAGGCGCAGACCCCGCTGTGGCAGCCGTCTTTCGGGTGGACATCAAACAAGTAGACAAAAGCGATAATAAGATGCGAAATAAGCACTTACAGGTGCTGTTGGAGATGTTGCTGCTGCTGCTGCAGATACTCTCGTTGAAATTGCTGGTATTGTTGGTACTGCAATTGTTCCTGCTGTTCTTGCTGTTCCTGCTGTTCTTGCTGTTCCTGCTGCTGCTGCTGCTGCTGCTGCTGCTCCACAAACTCGCGAGGAGGAAGGGCTGCCGCCGGCCCGCCCTGGAGCGAGTAGCTATAGTCTGCCATTGTTGACGTAGGTTGACTCGAGTGGATGGAAGTTGACAGGCGACAAGTGAGTCTGGAATGTAGACTAGAAAACGGCTGTTAAACGGCCGTGGTCAGAACCGGTAATGCAGAGCAGCGAGTAAGAAAGTCGGTCTGTCGGTCTGTCTCGGTCTCTTGCTTTGCTGTGTCCGTGTTGTTTTGTAGTCGTGTCTCTTCGTCAATTTTCGTCTGAATAGCAGGCGGGGAGAAGGGAAAGATGGGAAAGAAGTCGAGATCGTCGATATATATCCCCACGTTCAGGATTCGCCAAGGCTGTCTGTTCGTCTTCTGCCTCCCTTCGACTGGCTTCCTTGATTTCGGTCCAGATGTGACAGCTTGGACTGCGACAAGTATATGGTCCTATTTCGTGGCCGTTTCTTGAGCCAACGCTGCCCTGGTGATTTTCTCTCCGTGCCGCCGACGATGCTGTCGATGACCGTGAAGTCCAGGGAGATGCTTGCTCGCCCTCGAGGCCCCAACACGCAAAGATACCGCCGGGCACGGCGATGTGACCGACGAGGCAGTGTTCTAGAAGCGCACGTCTGGTTCCGACGCGAGGATTGTGGCGATCGTGCAGCCGTGCGTATCTGTGCACGAGCGGGAGGGCGCGGGGACCCTGTTTGACGTACTGCCTGCCTTTCTTGCGGCACTTTAGCCAGCGATCCCGGATGCTACACGGCACGTCACAACACCTCCCGTCTGTTGAAATCCTCGAGTGGCTATATATTTGTCGCTCGAAGCCGTGGTTGGTTGCGTAGTGGAAAATGAAGAGACAAATCGTGTGAAGATTTATGTCGGATCGCCACCAAGGATGGCGAAGAGAAGAAGAAAGAATGCCAGGGAGCAATGGTCGTAGGGATCAATTCGACGAGCGCATAAATGGCCTCAAGGATTGATCAGTATCTCTTGTCACACCCGTCTGTGTTTCGGTGGCTGTTGAAAATGGCGGTAAATGCGCTGTAATTTAAGGTCCCAGATGAGTGACGTCGTTCCGTTGGTCGGATGTTTCGAGCGGCTGTTTGTTGGAGAAATGAGAACAAACACCCAGAGCATATATATGTGCGTGGAATTAATGTCTGTCGCGTCGGTCTCCTTCTCGATTTGTGTCCTTTCAGTTGTGAAACTGATGTAAATGGCAGACTTGTTTGACGTTGGCCTTGACGTCGCCGGGCAGCGTTAACAGAACGGGGACGGGAGGATATAAAAACAAGAGAAAAAAAAAGGCACGGCTGCCTCCTGCATTTGGCCAGGATCCTGGCCTTTCTCTCTGAATGCGACAGC
Source organism: Sporothrix euskadiensis (assembly GCA_019925375.1). NCBI lineage: Eukaryota > Fungi > Ascomycota > Sordariomycetes > Ophiostomatales > Ophiostomataceae > Sporothrix > Sporothrix euskadiensis. Next base: position 149,929 of record JADHKQ010000058.1, read on the forward strand.
CGCGAATGCGCCTAATTGAGTGGCGTGTGCAGGTAGCCTTGACCTTGGCCGTTTTGGTTGGTCTGCTGTCTCTGTCGTCCTTGCAGCCTGTGATGGGTACTTTCCCCGCAACACAGCCACCAACCAGCTGCGTTTGTCGAGCTATCGAGCCGAAGCCGTTACTTCTAACGCTTCGAGTCTGGGCTTTTTTTTTTTTTTTTTTTTTTTTTTTTTTGTTGACCCGGACGTTTTGGAGCTTCCTGTTATCCAGGTCTTCAGTCTGGTCGAATGTTCGTGGATGGCTAGCCAGTGGTCTTTGAATATGGGTGGATGCCAAATAGAAATGAACGAAGGAAAGTGGCCGCGCACGGCTGGTGCCGCAAAACCGAGCTAAATTGGTTGGTCAGTTGGCTGTGAACAGTCGTGGCTGGATGGTAGGCGGCCAGGGGCAAAAGCAATCTTTGGTGATATTTGTTGTTCTGTTTTGAAGAACTGGCACGAGGAGACAAACTGTGACTTCTTTTTTTGATGCGAACACGACGAGTACGCGAACGAAAATGGCAGGCGCGAATGAAGCAAATTCGTTCCTTCTGGCTGCAAGGCTGGCTCCTCGCTCCTTCCGCTCCTTTCAGCAATATTGCCCCACGCAATGACATAATTCTTCTTCATTCGCTCATGGACCCGTCACGAACATATTGATATCTCCTTCATCACATTTGACACAGCTGCGTCGTACACACTGTTGCAGTTTGGCCTGACTTCGGACAGGCGGTGTGCTCAGGCCTAATATTCACTCGAACGGGAATTGCGCCTATCTGAAAGCGTTCCAGCAGCTCGAAGTCGAGTTTCCTCACTCACACTTGTCATTTAGTATCTGACGCTCAGCCAATTCTTGGTGCGTTTCACCATGGGCTGGGGTTCGCCTATTTGTGCACAATCCTGTGGACCCTTTGGCAAGCAGGGTGGACCAAGCGCGTTTCAAAGCCCTGCAAAATAAGAGAGAGGACGCACCAGAAAAACATTGTACAAATGCTGTTGTATATGCAGCCCTGCAAATGACAAGGGAAAATGGGGTGAGAACATCGCCGTATTCTGTCCCTTTTCGATTCATCCCGTCTTTCGTTCCTGCTGAGCCTCACTGACGGATTAGTTCTGCACTTCTGTTTGAATATTTGAGATAAACTTTCTGATCTTGTGACAGGGATATTTCAACTTAAACGTGGAGTCACGTGAAAGCACTTAAAAGCAAAAAAAAAAAAAAAAAAAAAAAAAAAAAAGAAAAAAAGAAAAAAAGAAAAAAAGGTTAGGGTGTATATGTGACCTAGGTGCTCTTGTCAAAGTTGTCGTGACTCTTATTGCTGGCGAAGATATACATATATGGAAATGCGTTCATATAACTGCCGTTGACGAAGAAAAATAGATGCAAGCGTGACAGACATACGAAAACGAGGGTGATGTTTGTGTATTGCATGTTAGGATGGAAGTTGCGTAGTGGGACCCACCACTGCCAGCTGCTGTCACCTGCCCCGCCATCGCCCCGCCGCGGCCATCTTGACAAGGCTTTGTTCCTGGCTATTCCGTACCAAAATACTAAGCCGCTTCAGTTCCGCCGGGCACTCCGCATCAACATTCCAACAAGCCAATACTTTGATATCAAATTCAATATACAGAGCCACCAAGAACTTGGACTTGCCGAATTCCGCAACAAGGCTATGCTGCATCAGTCAGACGATGAAGGGGCGCGATGACGCTCTTTCTACGGCAGCCGGGCCCGTCAAGAGCAGCAGCAACAACAATACCGACGGCAACAAGACCGGGGGTGGTGGCAGTGGGATGAATGACGGAATTTATGGCGGTGGCGTATACCCCGGCGTGCTGCCTGCAGTCCCGGTAGACGGTGTGCCCATTATCCCGGACAAAGACCGCCGCACAAACGCTGCCACGGCAGCCTCAGCCGCTGGAGTCCGGGCCCTGTCGGCACAAGCACTCCAGTTTTATTTCCGTGCACCAGTGAAGGCTTTTTTTCGCACCCGCGTTGACTATCTGGCTTATGCTCGAGGCGCTGACGGCGGGTTCGGAGCGAATGTTGCTGGTGCATCACGATTCCGGACCTGGTTGAACGGCACCACACCTGGCGTTCTGGCACTTGCCATCAAACGGCATGGCTGGTCTGTTGTGCCTGACCAAGTGATGCCACCACTCATGGCGAATGTTGGTGTGGCAGCTGTGCTGTACACAAGCTACCTGCAGATCCTGGCCCAGCTACATCCAGAAAGCGGGCAGGCACGGCGGCGTGTGTATCCTCCGCCATTGCCTACAGAGACATTTGTGGCTGGCTTTTTGGCTGGAAGTTTACAAAGCTTGGTGGCCGCACCGCTCGACGCCATCCAGGCACGATATGACCACAGAGCCATTGCTGCCGGTACTGTGAACAACGGCACCCCTCAGAGCATGTGGGCGTTCAGCGCAGCAAAACTACGAGAGATTGGCCTTCGAGGCATCTTTGCGGGCTGGGGCCTGTCCTTTGTTAAGGACAGCTTTGGCAACGGCGTTTTTTTCTCCGTCTTTGAGTACGTCAAGGCACAAAGTTACTACAGCTTTGTGGCTTACTACTACGGCGCCCTCGACGGATCCATGATCCTCGAGCAGCAGATACGGGAGCAGACAGCTGAAAAGCGGAAGCAACAGCGGCAACAGTGGGTGCAAGGCCAAGTCACCGATCTTGATGCTCGCATCGAATCAGCCAAGTATACTATGCATGGCGCCAAGGAGCAAGGATCCGGCCAAGAACACTCAGGGCATCAACACTCTGCGATACCACTGGTACCCAAAGCGTGGTCCGAAGCACGGGCTCGGGAACGTGCTGAGAAAGAGGCTGCCTTGCCCGTCGTCATTCGGCCACACTACGCGCTCGAGCCGACGTTTTTGCTACTCGCTGGTGTCAGTGCTTCGTTCGCCCAACAGGTGCTCCTGCATCCTCTCACACACTTCCAGGTCGTGCACTGGGACATGCTAGAGGACCTCGATGCAGCCGTCAAGGCTGATCGTGAAGCCGCTGCAGCTCGCGCGGCGGCATCAAAGTTAGTCACTGCGAATGGAAAAGGTGCCGCAGGTACTGGTGACGGGTCTTGCAATGGGTCGTCAAGCAGCAATGGTATACGCCGCCGGATGGCCCGTATCTTTGGCTTGCCTCGCTTCCACTTTATGCGTACATACTACCACGCCTACCTTCAAACATTGAGCACTTGCACTGATATGGCTGCTGCCGAGGGTCGATCATTGTTGTCATGGCTATACCGTGGCTTCTGGTGGAACGCCATCCGACAGGTGCCAAGCACAAGCGCTGGTCTAATAATATTTGAGCTGCTGCGTCGTAAGTACGGTATGGACGGAGAGGAAGTGCGTATCAACCAGGATGGTTATGACATTTTGCTCCGTTAGGATGGGATCGATTTATTTTTGTTTTGTTTTGTTTTGCTTTGTTTTGTTTTGTTTTGTTTACTCTTCACTCCTATTTTGGGCATATACTCGCGACGGCTTAGCATATAGACGGCGTTGCTTTATCTCATCATACTGGGCCACAAGGCCTGCCTGTGTTTCTGTTCATCTGACACTTTCCTATCCACTACTTCAGCCTATTTCCTCGAGACATCTTCCCTCCCCCAAGTTTACATAGACCGCTCGAATAAATGCATACCGGCATAGTAAAATTTATTCTCCTTTATGAGTCCTCGATGACTCCCGTGCCTAGTTATCTTTTGGCACATCGCCGTCTCCAGGTATCTCTATGGGCTCCGCTCGCTTGGCCGGTGCTGACAGTGACCGAATTGGTGGCTCTAGATCTAGGCCAGTTATTGCTGGCGGCCGAGGTGAAGGGAGGAAGTGAGAGGCGAGTCAGACATGGTTGGAGAACATCCCGCACCGGCACCAGTAGCCACCGTTTCGGTCACGTTGACTGTTTGAGTAAACTCAACGGTACTGGTGGATATGGAGATACGGGTAAGGTTCACCGTAGTTGTCATCCCCACCGTGGTGAAAATAGTCTCCGTTGTTGTGGCTGGGCTTGCTGCAGCTCGCGTCGTCGTGCCGATCTCCGTGGATGCCTCGGTTGCTCTTACTGTAGCTGTGGTAGTGTCTGTAAAGGTAGTGTCGACAATAGCTATGGAGACTGTAGTCTCAGTGACTGGGACTCACTCTGCCGAGCTTGCGCTTTGAGCCGAGATCATTGTAGTTTTGCTAGTTAGAATTTCTGTGATTGTAGTCGCGGCACAGCTGGTTTAGTTACAGCAGGCGGCGTAGATGTTGTTGTGTTTGTCCACAACGGCGTCTTGATGGCAGCATTTGTCGTGACGGCGTCCGTGGCGTTCGTTGGAATTATGCTGTTTCCAGCTTGTGTCATGGCCGTCGGTTGCCTCGTACGTTTTTGTAAAGCTCACAGTGAGACGTGAAAACGGCACGTCGGGCGCGAGTGGAGTTGTCGGAGAGATCTTGGCACGGTGCTGGTTGATGCGCGCAGGATTGTTGTTGTATCTGTCAATGGAGAATCGTCTGCCTTTTCCCGCTGAGATGCAAACCTTTCGACTCATCAGGTATGGCAGCAGCGCGTTGTGCAAGGGTGACTGCGCAAATGGCGATGCTAGATGATGTCTAACGCTAAATCTCCATGTTCACGAGGTGAGAGGGGTAAGACAGGCAGCATTTCAAGGAGGCTGATCGTACGCTAGATGATTGTCAAAATGGACAGTCGTTCGATTACAATCAAAGCCCACATAGTGTCCAAAAACATGCCTCCTGGCGCGACTAGACTGGGCTATTGTGTCCTTTAAAATACATATTCACTCGTAGATTGGCGGTCAGGAGAAAGAAGAAGTTGCCAAGGTTCTGAGATGAAAAGCAGCTGCTCCTTGCCTTTCATTAAGCTTTGATAACCGGAGAGGGGAATGTATGATATAGGATCCAGTGCCAAGTCGATGGATATTAGACTGCGGCCGGGAAAGCGTCATGCAAGGCATGAGAATATCATGAGCGAGATTCTCGAACTGCCAGTTAGCTTGAATACTGTCGAGATCCTTTCGTTCCATGTGTTCGGGGTGTATAGTTATGGCAGTCTGAGACGGGCGATAGGCTTTTATCCGAATGTAAATGAAATACTGTTAAAAGCTCTGTGTAGGCTTTTTTTTTTTTTTTTTTTTTTTGCTTGAAAGGCCAACTTGTGAAAAGCAGTATATATGAGAGGAGAGCTAATCGAAAGAGAAAACCGGGTTGATAAAGCATTCCCTACAAATCCTGTATATACTGGGTGTAAAACATGTCAATATGAACAACGCGTCACGAAACGCATTATCTGATAACAGTAAGACGGGTTTGAATATGGCCCGCAAGTTCTGCATCAGCCTGAATGACACTATCAGGGTCCGAAATTCTATAAATATGTACTAAAGTGGCCGGCTGACTTGTCATCATTGATAACAGGAAAACACTTGCGCAGAATATTTACCAGTTCCTGAGACTCGATTCTTCCTCGGTATTCGGCACTACATGGCTCCCGGTTGACATTTACAAAGACAGGGGGTCGAGAAATGGCACAGTTTGAACATGAAAAAAAAAAAAACGTGGCAGTAAAATACTGCAGACTACATCAGCCTCGTAATTATTTCGCCAACTGCAAATCATTCAACAATACGGAGTATTTGCTTGTCGTTTTCTATCGCTTAAGGCGGTCTATCAGGTGAGCTTATTTTTTACTCAGGACCATTTCCCTCCACAAGCAAGACACCTCGTATCCGTGATCAGAAGCTTCATACTAGGTAGCTATGTTTCCACACCAATGTAGGATTCTGCTCATGCATATTGGAATTGGCATTGAAAGAATAGTTTTTTTTTCATTTTTTTTTTCAGAGCCAATAGACGCAATCCTTTCAAGCCTCTAGCATCGCAAACCCTCTTTCAGTCAACTGTTGTTCTCCGCATCAATTCTCGGACTCACAAGTTGAGTTAAATAGCCGGGTTCGAAAACGAGTACGAACGATCCAAGTGCTGCTCGCTATGGTTGGTTCGGGGTTCCCCGCGTTTTGGGTCGGCGTAGGTTGGTACTGTAGCTTGGCCAGTAGTGTGTTGAAGCTGGTAAATCTGGACCTCGCTTGCACTAACGAATACGGATACGATTACCGCCGAACGTCAGGATATGCAGCCAGCGGAGTACTGCTTTTTTGTCTCCGATCTCCTGGTCGTTTGGAAAACACTAGAAAACATGTCAGAAAAGAGGAGAAGTGAAGAAGACAGATAATAAGGGATCTAAGGGGAACGCGCTTTCTATATTCGTCCACAAAAATCAAGCCTGCGCGAGGAGATGACAGCCAAGAACCAACGACAGCAAGCATGACCGGCAGGACCCTAACTTGGACAGTTCCTATCTCCACGTTGTCCACTGTGTATAATATTTCTCATATCTGTACGTCGTATTAGTTAGTATAAAGGGTGCCGGCAGTCCTACCTGTCGCTGCCGTTAGAAACTGTCTCGTCTCGCTCTGTTCAACTAACTGACATACCTACATCTTTCCATTGCCGCCCTTTTGGCTCTTCTATTTGCCACACCCTAGTCCAATCCTCGTCCTCCTATATCAAAAATTCACAATGGCTTCTGCAAAGCAATCTGTCATTGTTACCGGCGCTGCTGCCGGCCTTGGCAAGATCGTTGCCACCGAGTTCTTGAAGCGTGGCTGGCAGGTGGCTCTCGTCGACATTGCTGCTGACAACCTGTCTACTGCTACTGAGGAGCTCAAGGCTCTCGGCCATCCCGGCGACGCTCTTGCAGTCGAGGCGGACATTACAAATGAGGGGTCTGTCAAGGCCATCTTCGAGAAGAGTGTGGCCGCCTTCGGTCAGGTCGATGCTCTCGTCAACTGCGCCGGCATCATGGACAGGTTCCACGCCACCGGTGAGCAGGATGTTGCTTTATGGAACAAGGTCCTGGATGTCAACCTGAACGGCACTTTCCTTCTGTCTCGCCTGGCCGTCCAAGAATTCTTGCGCGAGGGCCGTGTCATCCGTAACGGCGACGCGACGGGAGAAGTCAAGACGGGCGGCGCCATCATCAACATTGCCTCAATTGCTGCCTTCCGAGGCGGTGCTGCAGGCGTCGCCTACACAACAAGCAAGTTTGCCGTTCTCGGTCTGACGACGAGCACAGCCGCTGCGTATGCCCGTCAGGGTATCCGGTGTAACGCTGTCTGCCCCGGTAGCATGGCGACGTCCATTGCAGAGGACTTTGACTATACCAGCCTTGGCCAGCTGTTCAGCTCAGTCATGAAGCTCAACGAGGTTTCCGCAGGCTTGTCCGATACTGGTCGCCTCGCTCGCCTCGTGGCCTTCCTCTGCAGCGAAGATGGACAAGACATTAACGGCGCCGTGATCAAGGTGGACCGCGGTTGGACGGCCATATAATATATTATACGCTTTTTTTCGACGGGGTTTATAAAGAGACTGAAGATGGTGTTTGTTAGAGCCGACACAGATGAATGGATACACACAGGAAATGTGCTTGGGGCATGTGTTGAGTAGCGTCGTGATTTGTATTTGGGATACATTGAGCTTCGATTTATATTTGAAAAATAGCAAAACATAGTTCTTGACATATGTTGGAAAGGACATCCGAGAGCGAGTTGTGCTATTGCACCCATACTCGTCAAGACGGATGCATTACTGCCTGTTTTGGCCACTGCCACCTGGGTGACTGTACTGGTCTCACTGTGTGTCCATACTTGAGAGAAAATGCCGATTCTAGAAGGCAAGCGGGGTGCACATACGTCGTATCCCTGCTAGACACGCGCCTCAGGAACGAATGATGCAGATATGCATGGCGGCTTTATTTAGACGGCAACATTCTTTTTGTACATACACACTAATATTGGCACAGCATCAAAGCTTGTAGCATTCAAGCGTTTTTCATCTTTAATAGCAATAAATATGACAAAACTGAAAGAAATAATAGCAGATACCACAGGAAAGTTCCTCCCGTGCCAGTATGAGGTGTAGAAACAAAGACCGATCGCTAACGCAGCGTAAAAACAATTCGCGTTTTTTAGGCAGAGACTTCCAGACACTTTTCTCTAGCTAACGGTTATCAATGGTCGACGGTCGAGGCGGATGGACTGGAGGGCCCGATGGCTTTGGCGTTGGCTTGCATGGAGACGGTGGTTTCATGGTGCTAACCTTTGACGTTGAAGCGGGCATATCCTTTGGGTACAAAACGTGAGTAGAGCATTCGTTTCTCGAAGTAATTCAAGAGAAGGTACTTAGAGTATATATAATAACACAATATACGCTCCTGTGCTTGACTGGTGCACAATATTGCCAGTGACGGGACTTTATTTCGAGATCAAATCCCTGACAAGGTCGGCGCCGATCTTGAACAAATTGGTGTCCCAAGACATCATGTGCTATGAGATAATACAGGTTCCAATAGGGTGTTGACTTGGTTAGTTGCTAGCCATCTATGAAGAATATAGAGTACAATTTCCAGCGATGAGGTCTATTTGTGTGATATAGCTTGACAAGTTGATGTAGTACGTGGGTATTCTGGATAGCTATGGATGCAATGACATGGACAAATATCGACCATGAGATGCATGACGTGTCATGGCTATTCAACAGCACTATAGTTGCACAGTAATTTTCATCCGCATTCATTCCGGTAATGATGTGTCAGAGGTCGTAAAATTTCCTGCGACAACAGCGACATCTGGCAGGATATAAATAAAGCCACATGCCAAGACAATGTGTATATGAGAGTTCCAGTCCACACCCAGACAAACAAGAAAATCAAGACTTCAGCTCCGCTACAGCAACAACAGGTAAGCAGTGATTAATCAACAAAGTTTAGAGACTGTCCATCAGAATAGTGAACTCCGAGTCAAAGTCAAGCCTCCAGCACTGGAGCCTCTTGCTAATCCGCCTGCTGCCGTGCCGCAGTCTCCGCAGTTTTAACCCGGCCCACTGCCACTTCCAGCTCCTCAAAATCCACCAGGTCCAAGACTTTTAACCACCCTTGACTTCCTTGAAATCGGCTCAAGCTCTAAACTTGAGGACCCCTAGACGAAATTCGAGAGAAAACGTCTAAACCGACACAATGACGCATTGGGCCCAGATGCTTTGCTCGCTTTGCTTCTGCTGCTGCCCAGAGGACAAATAAATTCATAGAGATGCGCTGTCCCTCAAAGGGAGTCGAATAGTGCATCAGGCTGCATCAGGCGATTGCGAAGGCTTTTTACATGCGTCGATTTATACATAGTTAGATTTGATAAAAAAAGAAATAAGCAAACTATCCTATCTAACTTTTGAATTTTGTAGATTTGTATTACCGTAAAGCGGTAGCAGCAAATAGGGGGGGGGGGGGGGGGGGGAAGGGGGTTTACTTAACGCCAGTGTAATTAAAACAAATAGGTTGTCCAAAACGACTTGGTTATTACCTGGTAATGAAATAATGCAA
>JADHKQ010000059.1:0-137358 GCA_019925375.1 Sporothrix euskadiensis
AAAATATATCTTTAAGTAAGTTATTTTATAATTAATAAATAACGTTTAATTAATTAATAAATTAATATTAACTTATAATAGATTTTATTACTCGAATTCGACGTATTATAATATCATTAAAATATAATTATACGATTAAAAATAAATTTAAAGAAGCTATTTATTTTTTACGTTAAAACGGTACTTTACTACCGGATTTTAAAACATTTATTATACTATACGGTAAGTTTAATTATTATTATTATTATAAATATTAATATAAATATTAATTTATTTTATAGATACGGTTACTAGATGTAATTCGACGTATTATATGCTTAATACTTTTTTAACTTTAAAAGAACCTTTAATTTACGTTAAAAATTTAATTCAACACGATAAATTTAAAAAGATTTTTTTAAAAGAAAAAGAGTGGCAGGTATTAATATATTTAATTAATATATTCGAAGTTTTTTTAAAACCTTCGATTAAATTACAAGCTGAAGCGTATATTACGTTACCGAAGTCTTTATTATATATTTATATAATATATAATAAATTAAATTTATTATTAAATGAATTCGAAGACTTATAAAACGAAGTCCTACAATTAGTAAGTTTTTTTATTAATAATTTAATATAAATATTAAAAGAATATTTAAATTAACCTTTTATTTTCTTTTAGGCTGAATATTTTATTATTTTTTAAAATGTTATAAATAAAGGTATTAAAAAGTTTAATAAATATTATCTAGTTTTAATAACAGAGGATAATATAAAAGATTTACAGCCTTTTATAATTAGTCTTTTATTAGACCCTCGTTTTAAAGGAAGACATTTTAAGCCTGACGGTTTATTATATTTTTATCCTTTAATATATAACGATGCTATTTCTTTATTTTTAAAAAGAGTATAAAAAGTAAGTATAATATTATTATTATTATTATTATTATTATTATTATTATTATTATTATTATTATTATTATTATTATTACGTTATTAATAAATAAATATAGGCTTGAAAACGAATTAAATATAAATGAATTTAATCCGTTAAACGAATCTTTCGACGAATTAATACAAGATTATAATAATTATAAAACAATCGAAAATAATAACGATAATAACGATAGTGAAGACGATTTATACGTTACTTCTTTTATTAAAAAGGATAAATATTTATTATATTTTACAGAAGAAGTAGAAGTCCGCCAGGTATATTTATTTTTTAATATTATAATGTTTTTTATTATACCTTTTTATAATTATAATTATTTTAACTTTATAATATACTAATAATAATTTATAAGTTAATCCTTTAAATTTTTAGAGATTAAATCAATAAAAGTATCTAAAATTAAGTGTTTTAGCTAGACGTTATTTAATTATACCAGCAACGTCGGCTTCTATCGAAAGAGTTTTTTCTATTACGTCGAATATAATAACGAAAAACCGTAATAGGTTATTACCCGATACGGTAAAACAATTAATTTTATTAAAATATTAGAAAACTTTAGATATTAACGAGTTAAATAAATTATTACGGGAGGATAATAACGAGGATTAATTTTTTAACGTTATTTTTATATTTTAAATAATATAAATTATTTTATAGTTATTAATATATTAAATTAAAAACTATATAATTAATAAATTTAAATTTAAAACAAATAATAAATACTTATTTAAGTTATTTTAATATATTAATAAATTAAAGTTTAAATAAATTATTATTATTAAATAATAATAATTATTAGTTATTAATTATTTATAAGCTTTAAATTATATTTTAATTATTAATATTTAAATATATAAATAGTTTTATTTTTTATTATAAAGCCTATAAAATTTACTGTAATTTTTAATATACTATAATACTACATTAATATACTAAATTAGTATAAGGGTTATACTAATACTACAATTAATATACTACTGTAGTATACGCGTAAATTAATACTATAATTAATATATTAATGTAGTATTTTTCTTAAAAAATACTACATTAGTATACTAATTTAGTATAGACCCTATATTAATATTAATTAATATTATAATACTATATTAATTTAAGATTAATACTAAATACTATAAATTAATTTCGTAACCCTGATTATAATAAATAAAATAAAATAAAACTTATAAATTATACTCTTTTATAAGAAGATTTTTAACTATAGCTATAGAATTCGAATCGAAAGATAAACGACTAGACGAAAAGTAACGAATTTTTATCTTAAGGTTTAAAATAAGCCCTATAACGAAAGCTTTATAAATTACTTAATCGTGTAGCCGTAAAATGCCGTGGATAATATTTTAAAAACAAATTTAAAGCCTTCGGTAACAGTTTAATAAATTTTTTTAAAATAATTATCTTATTTAGTAATAAAAAGTTAATAAAAACCGTATTAAATTAAAAATATAAAAGTATAATTTAATAAATAAAAACTTACCGTAATAAAAACTTACCGTTCGAGAGGAATATTCGTGTTTTAAAGCGGTTAATTTACTAGATACAGAGTGTATATCTACTAAAGCGCTAGAAAGCGTTATATAAACCTCTCCTTGAAGGCGAATCGAAGGTTTATAAAAAACTTGAAAAATTCGTATAGCCTTTTTAATAAAAGGCCACCTATCGTCCTTTAAAAATAAGGCTTTAAATGTATTATTATCGGTATTAATATTAATAAAAATTAAAGTATATTTTAATATATAAAATAAATTAAGTATTTTAAATTAACGTTAATTAAATAATTAATTAATTAATTAATAATAAACGAATAAATAAAGTTAAAATTATTGAAAACGTACGTATAGGGATAACCTTTTAGTTAAAGTCGGGTGGAAGAGTGGAACTTTACATATAATTATTAATACTTTAATAAAATAAGGCCTTAATTCGTTTCGTATACTTTATTAAATTAATAAAGCGTCGAATACGACTTATTAAGGTTAAATAATTAATAAGTTAATATTTAATAATTAATAGTTAATAAATTTAAATTAAATAAATAATAATTAAAAAATACTTACAGAGAGATTCGTCGTTAGGGCTATCTAAAAGTATCGTTAAAATATTATTATTAAAAATATTATTTAAATAATTTTCGTAGTCCGCTTTAAATAACGCTACCGTAGAGTCGTTATTTCTAGTATTATTACGCTTAATACTATTAAAACGTTAATATTTTTACTAACAATTATTAAAAATAATTAAAAACGAGTAAAACGAATAAAATAAATATTAAAATAAACCTAAAAATATTCATCGGATTTAAATAATCGTACTACTCGAAAACCGAAATTATATAATCGTAAATATTTTCGCCGGTATAATTAACGTCTATTAAATCGAAGCTTAATTTTAAAAATAATTAATATTAGTTTATAATAATAATAAAGACTTTAATAATTAAAATAATAAAAACTATACTAATTAACTTATAAATAAGTTCGAGTTTAGGGTTAATATACGTAATAATAACGTTAATATACGAATATAACGTATTCGATAACTATAAGTCGAAAGTAACCGAAATAGAGCCGTTTTATTTAATATTTCGTCGAACTTTTATTATTAATTTCGTTTTTTCGGGCTTAAAAAGTAGAAGATAAAATATACTTTAACTTCTTTCAATTAATAACCGGTGTAGACCTTATTAAAAAGTTAAAAAAAGTAAATAAAAACGTTAAATAATAATAAATAATAGAAATAAAAATAAAATAAAAACACTAGTTAAAGTACGAAAGTAAACCTTTAAACGAATCTAAATCGACGGTATTAAAAGAGAGGTTATTATCGATAATAAAATTTAAAATCTTATTATACGCCTCGTCTTCGTTAAAAACGTCGATTAAATTCGTATTAACTCGATTTCGTTTTCTTAAAGGTAGTATAAAATAACCCGTAATCGAATTACTAAATAATTTATCGATTAAATAATAATTAATAACGTTTTAAAAGAACTATTAAAATTTATTAAAACTTATAAAAATAAAAAAATCTACTTATAGAAAGCGTAGCCTCTGTAGCTTTATTATAAGCTATTAAAGGGTGGTGCTTTTTATAATAAACTATAAAATTCGAAGCTTAAAATCGATTTAATAATAATAGTTTTTTATAGTTATACTTATTAAATTATTAAGTTAATTATTAATTAAAACTTTTAAAACTTTAAACAAGCTTAAAAACTTTAAAAAAACCTTTTAATAATTAATAAAAAAATAACTTATTAAGTATATTCGACGTTAACGTAACGATTGTAACCTTCTATAAGCGCTAATAATAAGGTCCGTCGAGTTAAACCGTTTAAATTAAGTAAATAAACGAATTAAAATCGTTTAAAAAGTAATTCGGGTCCTATACCGATGTTTTTAACGTTTTTAACGTAAAAAGGCGTCGAATAAGCGAAGAAGCGTTAAATAATTCGGTAATTATAACCGAATCGTCGTTAAGTGAAAAACTAAACTTAAAAGTTATATTTTTTATTAGTTTTACGCCTTTCCGGGTATTAAAATAATAAAAAATAATAAAGAAAGGGATAATAAAAAAAGATAAAGCAATTAAAGTAATAAAAGTAGTTAAATTAATAAAAAAGTTAAAGATTTAACGGAGAGACCTTTTTTATATTTATAAAACGTTCTTTATACTAAATTTATTTTAAAAAAATAAAAGATTAAAAAATAACTTATTTTAATATTATTCGTTAGTTTTTTATTCGAAAGATAAAAGAGATAAAAGAGATAACTTTATATAATATTATTCGTTAGTTTATAACTCGAAAAATAATAAAAATAAAATAAATAAGTTATTTTATTATTATTCGTAAATTTTTTATTCGATAGATAAGTTATAAATAAATTTAAATATAAAAGAGATAAGTGAAAGATAACCTTATTTAATATTATTCGTTGGTTTTTTATTCGATAGACAAGTTATAGATAACTTTAGTTAATATTATTTATTTATTTATAATTCGAAAGAGAAAAGAGAAAAAAACGATAAGGTATTTTAATATTATATTTATTTATTTATTTTTATTTAAAAGAGAAAAACTAAAGATAACGTACTTTAATATTATAATTTTTTTTTACTTTAAAAAAGGCTTTTTTTTATTATTATCTATTATTATTTTATAAAAAGGTAAAAATAATAAATAATATTAATTATTTTTAGTTTTTTATTATATTTATTAAGTATTTAACTATTAATATTTATTATATTAAAAGTTATATATTAATATAATTTATTATTAAATAATATTATATAACTATATAATAAATATAATATATTATATATAATAAAATATTATAAATATTATATATAGTATTGTTATATATAATATTAATACGGGTTTTTAACTTATAATAATATTATATATAATATTAATACGGCTTATATTATATATAATAATTTTTTTAGATATTATATATAATATATTAACTCCTGACCCTAATTAAAACTATCATAATTACTTCTTTATTAATTATTTATAATAATTTTAAATTTTTTATTTATAAATATTTAATTATAATAATAAAAAGAATAAATAACGTTATTAAAGACTCGAGCCGCTTTACTCGTTTAATATTATAAGTTCGAAGCGATCCGACGGAGATTTCCGGAAGAAACTTAATTAATAATATATTAAACTCTGTTAAAGAAAATAAAAGATAAATAAATATTATAAACTTTATATAATCTCCCGCCGAGAAAGGCGGAAGATAAATAAATAAGAGTATATTTATATATACTTCCGTTAATAAAGAGTTTTCCGTAAATATAATAAAAGGCGAGTTTACCGCGACTATTAAAAGATTAACGGTTAAAAAGAATAAAAAAGAGTTAACCTTAAAGCGACGTATTATAAAGTTTAAAAAGTAAAACTTTTATAATTAAATCGCGTATTTAAAGATATAAAGTCGAGTTAAACTTTTATTTATTTATATAAAACGCGGGTTTAACTTTAATATAAAAAGAAACTCCGTTATTAAAGTAATTAATTAATTTCTTTTAAATAACGAAGAGAGTCGCGGTCGAGTCGTTAAAAAAGCGTAAAATTTAATTTTTAAAGACTTAACGTTAAAGTTTATATCTCCGACGTTTAAAAATTATTTTACGTTTTAAAATAAACTTTATTAAATTTAAAACTTAAAGACGATATTTAAAGTTTATTTTTATAAATATTTTTAAAAAAAATAATAAGTTATTATTATTTATTTTTATATAAATATAACTTTAAAGAAATAATAAAATTAATATATTAAAACTTTTATAAACTTTAATAAAAGAATTATTTAAAAGAGTTTTTAAAACGCAGTTTTAAAATAAACGGTTATATTAACTTTTATTATTAAAGATTTAACGTTATAAACTTATAAAGTTTATTATCGAGTTAAATAACGCGTTAATTAAACGTTTATAAACTTTCTCGGTTACTTTCGCTCTCTCGAGTTATAAATATAATTATTATTCAAGGATTTTTAAAAGTAAGCCTTTTTTATAAAATTTAACTTAAATATATAAACTTTATTTAATACTATTATTAATTATCGAGAAGTATAATTCCGAAAAATATAATTCCGAAACTTAACTAATTACACCGAGTATATTTATTATTAAGTCGTAAAAAACCGAGTTATAATAAAGAGTTATAAACGTAATAATAACGAGATTAATAATAATTATAATAATTAAAATTAAAAAAGAAATTTAAAAGTTTTAATTATAATAAAAATTTGTTTAAAGGGATAAAGAACTCGTAAAGTTATACTTTAACGGAGTCGCGGTATATATCTTTTCGTTTTAAAAGAAATAAAAAAGATTTATTATATATTAAATATTATACGTATTAAAAGACGGAGTATTATATATTAATAGTTATTTAAAGAGTTATACGTAAATATAAAACGTAAATACGAAAGAGTCCGTTTTAAAAAAATTAATAATCGTTCTCTCCGAACCCGAGAGTAAAGCGATAAAAATAAAATATAAATAATCTCGTTATATTATAATAAAGTATTACGAGAGACTCGGTAAAAAAACGATAATTAATTTAAATACGGGTATAGAGTTAAGTTTTATTAATATTTAATTTATAAAAAGAATATAATTTAGATAAACTTAATATTTTAACTTTTAAGCGAAAATTATAAATTAAATATAAATTTTAACTTTTAAAATTTAAAAAGTTTTTATTACTTTTACGGATTTTCGTAAAAAAATTAAAGTAACAATTAAAGCGTACGGACTTATTAATAAATTAAAGAGTCCGAATATTAACTTACTTTTACTTAATATTATTAAATAAAAAGTAATAAATATTAATATTTTTATACAGACTATTTAAAATATTATTAAATAAAAAGTAATAAATATTAATATTTTTATACAGACTATTTAAAAATTCGTATATAAAAAGTCCGAAATTTATATTAAAGTATTAAAGAAGTTCGTTAAGTTTATACGTAATAGAATTATAATTTATACGGTTATATTAATACCGATATAATTAAAGCCGCCGGAGAATTATTTATTTAATATAAATAAATTAAAAAGTCTCGGCGAGTTTTAATTCTTAAAGGAGTTATAAGTTTATTAAAATATATTTAATACGGTTAATACGGTTATAATCTTTACTTTTAAAGAAATAAATTATACGATTAATTTTATTAACGGAGTTTAACTTCCTTATAAATTAATTTACTCTCTTTTTAAAAGAGAGTTAAAGGAGTTACGACTTTATTTCGTAGAAAACTTAACGAGCGGACGTATTAAGCCATTTAAGAGCTCCGTTAACGCGTTAATTCTTTTTATATTAAAGAAAAATAATATATTACGACGTTACGTTAATTATAAAGGGTTAAAAAAATATTAATTAAAAATCGATATACGTTACCGTTAATTTTAAAGATTTTAATTATATTAATAAAGTATAATTCCTTTTAAAATTAAATATAAAAGACGTATATTATCGTATTCGAATTAAAAAAAAAAAAAAAAATAACGTTTTATACGTAATACGGTTATTACGAGTATATTATTTTATTATTTAAATTTATTAATATATTAATTATATATTAATATTATATTTGTATAACTTTATAAGGATTAATAAATATTACGTATATAACTTATATAAATAACGTATTAATATTTTTACGTACTCGAAAGGAGTATATACGATATTTAAATAAAGTATTAAAGAGATTATGATTTATAACGTACTTAACTTTATATAAATTTACTTAAATATAAGTTCTTTAAAGGTAAAGTAAAGTTTTTAAGAGTTATCCTCGGACGCGAAGGAATATAAATAAATAACTCGTATATAATTATAATAAAAGAATAACTAGAGTTAAAATTTTATTAAGACGTTTAAGTATTTTTAGAATTTTATAACTTTTATTAACGATTTATTTTTAATTACTTTAAGATTATTATACCCTTTAATAGTATAATAAAGGGAATATAAAATAAAAAAGAAATTAAAAGCGGTTAAGTTAATAACTCGATAGTAAAACGTATTTAAAGAATTTAAAGTATATTTTAACAATACTCCGCTTTTATATTACTTTAACCCTTCTCGACCGCTTTATTTAAAGATTAATACGTTAAAGGAAGCGGGCTTAAAAGTATTATTTTAATTTAACGAGAAAGGGAGATATTACTTAATTACTTTTTAATTTAAAAAATAAAAAGGACCCGAATTAAATTATAATATTTTAAATTAAGAAATAATAATAATTATAAAGAGCTTTAAATACTAGTAATAATACTTAAATAATAATAGTTAACGAGTCGAAGTTTTATTAAATTATATTAATTTAAAATTATTTATAAATTAATAAAAGTTAAATAATTAATAAATACGTTAATATATATTTTTTATACCCTTCGACTTTAAGATTAAGTATTAAATTAATAAAAAAAACTTAGTAAATACGCCGTTAAAACGCTTTAATTATTAATTAACGTTAAAGGAGTTTAAAATTAAGCTTTATTATTTACGTTAACGTAACGGCTTATCGTAATATAAAAAATATTAATTTTATAATAAAAGTATTTAACTTTTAATAAAAATTAAAAGAGAGAAATAACGCCTTTATAATAATAACGTAACGAATAACTTTTATAAGTTTAATAAATTTAAACTCGCTTTTAAATAAGTTAAAGTAACTCGTAAAGTTTAACCGAGCCCTCTTATATAATAATTTATTTTACGGGTTTTAATATAATCCGTAATTACGTAAAAGAGTACGACGATAATAAAGCTGTTTACTCCGTTATAAGATATATTATTAACGTTATAAATTAATAACCCTTTTTATATAATAAAGTAAAACGTTATAACGGCGGGTTTTATACGAGACATCCGGTAAAAATTAAATAATAAATGGTTATTTAAATATAAGTATTAAGTTTATATCTCGGTTAAATGTTTAATATATTAAGAGATTTTTAATTAATATTATAATAACTTTATAATAGAATATTTTAGGAAAGTTAAAATAAAAGAAATTATTTAAAGGAAATATTATTAACTTAATATATAAAAGGATATTAACGAATTTATTAACTTATATTTAACGTATTAAATAATTATTACTTATTTTAAAGCGGTTTTAATAAAAAATCTCGATAAACTTCATTATAAAGTTACCGTTTATTTTATATTAAAGAAATTTAATTAATAATATTTTTATAATTATAAATTAATACTCGAAAATATATCGCTTTATATCCGTTTCCGTAATATTTATATTTAAAGGACTAGCGTATATTATATACGTAAAGATAAAGACTCGTTATAAAACGTTTAAAGGGATTATTTTTAATTAAAGGGAACGTTTTTATAAATTAATTTTAAATAAAGCTTTATATTACTTTAACGATACGCCGGCGACTTTTTACCGCTTAATATCCGTAAATAAATAAATAAACGGAACGTATAAATTAAATCTTCGAGTATTATCTCCGCGTTTTTATAGATAATAAATAAACGAATTAACCGTTATTATTATATAATATAAAGTTTTTTATTAATAATATAATTAATAATATTATCGGTATAATATTATTTTACGCTTTATATAATTATAATTTAAAGATATATATCGACGTCGAAGATAACGTAATAAAGAAAGAAGTATTCATAATAATAAATAAAGTTTAAAGGTTATAAACCCTTAAGTAAAAGGCTAAAACTTATTAAAGAAAAGTTTAAGAGTTTTATAAAAAGTATTATAATAAAAAACGGAAGTTAATAACTTTTTAACAAAGAGATTTCGTTTTATTATTAACGTAAAATTTTAAGTTTAATATATTATATAAAAAGTTAACGTTAAAGTTTATTAACCTTTTTAAGATTTTAAAAAGGATTAAATAAAAGTATATAAATTAACGTTATTATAAAAGTATAACCGGTTATATAATATATTTTTAATAATACTCTTTAAACTTTAAAAAGTCCGAATAAAAAATAAAACGGCGAGTATACCGTTATTTACTTTAAAAGAAAATTAAAGAGAGTAAGAAATAAAAGTTATAATTAATAAAGTATAAAAGAAAGGTTTATTATTTAATTAAATAAATAAAATAACTCGTTGAGTATAATTAATAAATGAATATAAAGTACGTAAAGGAAGTTATTTAAAATTACGAAAAGAGATTAAAGAAGTATATTGAAATTAAAAGGTTATTTATTACGTCGTAAAAGAGCCGTTAACGTTCCGTTAAAAAATTAAAAAATTAAAATAAAAGGACCGTTATAAATATTATAAAAATAAATTAAAAAAGCGTTTAAACGGACGAAGGGTTAGATATATTTTTTAATAAAAGACGCGGACTACCGAGAGCCTCTCGTAATTTTTTAAAGACTTTATATTAATTAAAAATTAATTATACTCTATAAATTAAAAACCGTATAAATAATTACTCGGTTATAAACGTAAAAAGCGTTTCTTTAAATTAAAGTCGTTATTACCGTTAACGATTAAATAATATAAATAAACGTTATAAGCCTCCGTTATAACGCCGTTATAACGAGAGCGGTTTATAACTCCGGTCGGTTTAATAATAAGTTTAAAACTACGTTTATAAATATAAATTAATTAAACGATATACTAGAGATACTCGTTAATAATAAAAATTAAAAGAAGTACTTTTCCGTTAAACTTAAAATTATAATTAAAATAAAGCTTTATTATACGTATAACGTTTCAAAGAGTTTTATAAACGTTATTAATAATTTAAAAATTTTTTATAAAATTTATAATATAACTCGTATAAATAATAACGAGAAATTACTTTTATATTATATAATAATTATTAATAAAGTTAATTTTAATATAAATATTTATAACTTTATTTATATAATAAATATAAATATAAAAAACGGAATTAATCGTTAATTTAAACGAGGAATCGCGGTTAAAAGTTACGGGCTTATCGTTTATATTAACGTCGTAATCCGACTCGTTTATATTACTCGAGTTAAACGACGAAAACTCGTTATTATTATTATTAAAATTACTCGTAACGTTAACGGTAACGTTAATAATAAAAGTAATAATTATAAGTATAAAGTTAATTATAAACGTAAAGTTAAATATAAAAGTAACGCGGGAAATAAACGGCGGAATAAGTTTAAAAATAAACGGTTAAAGATTAAAAAGAACTTACGAAGAGTTAACGTTTAAAATAAAAGTAACTTTAATAACGGGTTTAATAACGGGCTTAGTAATTATTTTAATAACGTTAATAATATTAAATTAAATTATTATAAAGACGGAACTATTAATAAAAGGATTAATTATATAAATAAAGCCTTTAAGTTTAATTAAATTAATTAAATATTATAAAAAAGGAAAGTATTAAGAGTTAATTAATAATAAATTTAACGTAATTTACGTAACGCGTATAAAGTTAAAACGTTTTAATAAATAAACGATACGAGTTACCGTTAATTTAAACGAGTTATAATATTTAATTAATAAAAAGGTATAACGAGATTTAAAATTAATTATACGCCGTAATCGTTCGTTTAATAAACCGATATAAAAAAGTATAATTAAAGTTATAATTATTAAATCTTAATTAATTATCGAGAAAATATAAATAACGCGGGAAGCGAGCGAGTAATCGGCGATAATAAATAAAAACGAGTTAAAAATTAAAGTTAAAATTATAAATTAACGACCCGGTAATAAATTAATATAAAACGTTAAAGAAAAAAGTAATTTAAAGATTATTTAATATAAAGGGAAAAAAATATTATAGAAATAGTAAAGTAAAAAGTATAATATTACTCGAAAATTTTAATTTTAAAATAAAAAAATAAAGTAATTATTAAAGTTAAGTTAAATTTATAAAAAAGCGTATAATTAAATTAAAATAAATAAATTAAAAAGTTTTTATATTTAAAGAGTAAAAAATAACTTTTATTATAGAAATACTCGATAAAAAGGGTAATTCGAATAAGTCGCTTAAGCGTATAATTAATCCTACACGTCCTCCTCTTCCTTTAAGAGTAAAGTATATAATTAATCTAGTAACACGGCTTAATTCTTTTAAGTACGAATTATAACTAGCGATACGCTCTGACGGAGATTTTATATTATAGCGCGGGACCCTCGGGTGGCCTCGGGATCCCTCGTATAGTAGACTCTTAATTAAGAGTCGTACTTTAATACGTTTAATAACGCGCTTAACGCGGTTTGTTAGTTATATATATTAATATTAATTCTTTTTACGAAAGTCGTTAATAATAGGTATATACGCTTATATAAAAAGAATTTAAAGAAAATAAATAAAATAAAAAACAGAAGTAAATTACCGTATATATAACTTTTTAATCGGAAGTATAAAGAAAGAGTATAAAAGGGATAAGTACCGTTTATATAAAACGCGCTTTATAAAGAGTTAAAAAAACTACGTTAAATACTTAATAACAAGAATTAGAACTATAACTTATTACGTAACTAAAGAGACTTTTAATTAAAAGTTTACTCTTAATTAAAAGTCTTTCAATTTTATAGTTACTTTTTTACGACTTTCTTTCGTCTTTTCACTTTACTTATACTTTCTCTTTTAACTTAATATAATTAATATTAATAAACTTCTTTAATACTTCGTTATACTTCGTCTTTATTATAACGTCGGCCGGGTTATTATCTCTTTTAATTTATTTAACTTTAATAATTTCTTTACGCTCGTATAATTAACGTAATATAACTACGTTGATTATAAACCTTTTCTCCGACGTTATATTTAAACGAGTTATAACGTTAAAGATACTCTTATTATTAATATAAATAATTAACGGGATTAAACGGTTATAAATTTAATTTATCGTAACCTTTAAATAACTAGTTATATTAAATTTATAAATAAAGCCGTAAAGTTTTAACGCGAGAATTAACTTAATAATATAATAATATTTCGTTAACGATTAATAAATAACGTTATATTTATTAATAACGTTACGTATTATTATTACGTATTCGATTTAAAAGTTTAAGTCTTTATTATTCGTAAAAGTTATATTAATAAAGACGACTACTTATATAATCGACTCATTAAACTTAATAAAACGGAGACCTTTAATTAAATAATTAATTTATTATTATAAACGTAAATCTAATACGTTAATTTTTACTTTACTTAAATTAATATATTAAATAACGGTAAAGAAGTTAAAAGCGGCTTTAAGTTAATATACGGAAGTAACGTATACGTTATAAATACGTTAAGTAACGTATTACTTTTTAATATTTAAAGACGTTAAAACTCGGCCTCTTATACCTTTATTAACTTACGGTACGTTAATAATTAACGTAATAATTTCGCGGAACTTAACGAGAAAGTCCGCGTTTTAAAGGATTGATTTCTTTAAATTAACGAACGTTTTATTTACGAGAATAAATATATTATTAATTTATAATTTAATTAAATTAAAAAAGTTATTTCTTTTAATTAAAAAGTATATATTATAAATTAACGGAGTTATATTTAAAGCCTTTATATAATATTTAATATAAATAATAAATTAATAATTTTTAACTTTTAATATATTATATAAAGGCTTAATAATACGTAAAATATTTTAATTAAAAAGTATAAAAATTTCTTTAATAATAACGTTTAAATTTATATAAAAATCTCGTTATAAAAAAGTATTTATTTATACGTATACTTATAAAATATCTTATAATAATAACTATAAGCTCGAGTTAAAGCTTAAGCGGTATATTATTACGAATAAAAGTAAACGTTAATTTATACGTTAAATAATTAAAGATTAAATAAATATAAAACTTTTATTAATATTATTATAAACTTATATTATAAAACGACTCTTTTTAATTATTTAAACGGTCTTTACGTATTTAATTTTATTAATAAATTAATTATTAGATAAATATACGTTATAAAGGACTTTTAATCGAGAGATTAATATAAAAACGCCTTTCTTAAATAACTTAAGAATCTTAACGCGGCGGAAGACGTTATAAAACGGCGACGGAGCCGGAAACGTTAATTAAACGTTATAAATAACACCCTCGATAACGGCGTACGTAATTAACGGTACTTTACGGGGCCGGCCGCGTCCGCGGTAAATAAAAGTTAACTCCGTCTCGCTAGACGTATTATCCGGATTAAAACGATAAATTTAAATAAAAGTACTCCGGAGCGTACTTTCCGAGCCGTTATTAAAATCGACGACGACGTCCTCGTTAATAATAACTTTAATATAAAATAGTCCTTATTAATACGACTTACCGTTAAGGGTATTATTAATACGTTAAATTATAATTAAGTTATTTAAAGTAAATTTAATCGGGTCCGGTCCGTTATATAAATATAAAGCCTTTATAATTTAACGTTTAATACGCTCTTTTTTAAAGTCTTTTATAATTAATTTAATAATTATAACGCGTTTAATAATATTAATAAAGGGGTTAATTAATATAAAGAATTAAAAGTAAACTTTAAAAATAAAGAGGGTAAATATAATACCGTTAAACTTAATAGTATTATTAATAACTTTTATAATTATTTAAAAGATAAAATTAAAGTTTAAATTAAGACTCTCCCGGATAATAAATTTATAAATATACTCGATAATAAAGTAATAACGTTTAACTTAATTAATATTATAATAAACCTCCGTAAATACCGACTTAACTTTAAATTTTATTAAAGCCGTATTATCTTTAAACTCTTTATTAATAAAGTTTATACTTTAATTATAAATAATAATATTAAGTAAGTTAATATATATATTAAATTAATACTCTTTAAGTTTATTTTATACGTATTAAGCCAATATATTTTATAATTAACGCGTAACTATAAAATTAATAACTTAATTTATAACGTAAATATACGGCTTACTATTAATATAAATAACGTTTATAAAAATACTATTATTAAATATAACGTCTTAATTAAAACGTATATTAAACTTAAACCTCTTTAACGGTCCTTAATATAATTAATACTCGTAATAAAAGTTACGGATCTTTTATAAAACTACGTACTTTATATTATTATAACTAATTATTTTTAATAAATAATAAAAACGATTAATAAAAAAATAATTAAATTAACGATAAAGTTACTTTAACTTAAAAGTAATAAAAAAGTTATATTAATAAAGCGAGTATATTATCTTTAATATATTAAAAAAAGTATAATTAAAACGGCGGACGACTAGGGTCTCGCTTTTAAATAATATAATTATATTACGTATATTATCGAAAAAGTAAAATAAACGATTTATATTTATTAAAGAGATTAAAAAAAGAGTATTTACGGATATTACGTAAAATATTATAATTCCGATTAAAGTCTTTATATTAATTAATCCTTTAAATATAGTTACGTTAATATTAAATTTAATAATTACCGCGCCGGTAGTAAATTTATTAATAATAACCGACTTACGTAACTTTTATAAAGTAATTATTTAAAGGCGGTTATATATTAAACGCTTAGCGGCTTTAATATTTAAAATAAAGTTTATAAACGTATTATTATTATACTAGAATAAATTAATAAAAGAGTACTCGACGTTTAAGTTTTTAACCTCTTAAAACTACGGTGTTTTAATAAGGGTATAATTAACGCGGAGTTTATTTAATATAATTATTATATTAATTTAACTAATAATAACGCTCGTTTAAAATATAATATATAACTCGTCGTTAAATTAAATAATAAACGCGCTAACGAAGTAAAAAGTAACGATAAAAGAAACGTTATTAATATTATTAAAGTTTTAATTAAAACTTTATAAACTTTTTATCTCCTTTATATTTATATAATATTACACGAGAATACTTTAAATACGGAATCGTTACTCTTTTTAATAAGTAACTTTTTTAACTTTAAAATAATTATTATATTAATAACCTTCTTTATTATAAATATAATACTTAAATAATTAACGTTAAGGGTTAATAATAAAGGGTACGGCTTTATATTTAAATTAACGGTTTATAATTATAACCTTAACGGCTATAATAACGCTCGTTGTATACGTATTAAAAGTAATAAAAGTAATAATTAAAATATACTCGTTAATTAAAATATAATCTCGAATAACGTAATAAAGGGACTTTAAATTAAAAGTTATTAATATAACCGCCGTAACGTACTTAACGGTTTAAAAGTATAACTTATACTCGTTAAGTAAACGGTTATATAACGTTTAATAATTAATCTTTATAGTCTTTAAAGACCGCTAACCTCGAGTTAAACGCTCGTAAAACTCGCGTATAATATTAAATAAGGACTTATTTAATATCTTAAAAATTATATTATATAAATTAAGTAAAGTTTATTTATTAACTTTACCGTATAATATAACGTCGCTTTTAAACTTAATATTTATAAAATAAATAATTTAACGTTAATTAATATTACCGCTCTTAATATTATTATAATAGTTATAAACTTCCTTTATAATTATTATAAACGGAAGAGCGCGCGTTAAAAAGGCTTTAATTAATTTTTAATTAAAATAATAATTAAAAACCCTTTACGTATAATAAAGTAAATTAAGTTCGTTATATAAGCTTTTATATTATATCTCGATAAAAAAATACTTTTTAATCTCCCGGATAATTTTAATTTAATTCTTCTCTTTTACAGCAACCGTTATATTATTAAAAACGAGAGTAAAGGCCGGGAAGCCGGGAGAGATACTTTAATTAAATTTAAATCGGTCGAAGTACTTTAAGTAAATAAAAAAGTTAATAACGGAAGTATTAATAAAAGTTATTTAATATTTAAAAAGGGTTTAATTAAAAGTCTCTTTAAATAAAAAACTATCTTTAACGTTAAAATTAATATTAAAAAGTAAATAAACGGAATTAATTTTATTATTATTTATAACGCGTTAAAGAGTATAATTTTAAATTTATAACTTCCTTCCTTTAATAAACGTTATAATAACTTTTAACGGTTATATTAAAAGGTCTTTAACGGTCGTTATATTAATAAAAGCTTTAATAAAGTCGACGTTAAAGCGGACGTTTATAACGTAAATATTACGGAATATTAAAAAAGTATAAAGCTTTTATATAAAGTTTTTACTTATAACCGTAAAATCTTTAATAATTTAATCTTTAAAGTTTTAAATAACGAAAAAAAGTTTATAATTAATATAATTCCCTTACTTTAATTCTTCGATTTAATCTTTAATCTTCGTTATTTATTTATAAATAAACGTTTCGTTAATATCTTTAATTTATCTCTTAATATCTTTAAACTCGTTAATAACATTTATAATAACAATATTAATACTTTTAAAAGCGATTAATTAAATTTAATAAAGTCTTTATTATAATTTAATAAATTTTATTAATTAATATAAAAATACTCGATAAAAAGAGTAATTTAAATAAGTCACTTAAACGTATAATTAATCTTATACGTCCTCCTCTTCCTTTAAAAGTAAAGTATATAATTAATTTAATAACACGGCTTAATTCTTTTAAGTACGAATTACAATTAACGATACGCTTTAACGGAGATTTTATACTATAGCGCGGGACCCTCGGGTAGCCTCGGGATCCCTCGTATAGTAGACTCCCAATTAAGGGTCGCACCCTAGTACGCCCGACAGCGCGCCTGGCGCGGTCTGTCGGTTATATATACCGATATTTATAATAAATAAATATAAAAGGAGCGACTCTTTAATAAATAATTAAAAAAAAATAACTTTTTAATTAAATAATAATAAATAAACGTTATTTATTTAATAATAAAAAACTTATTTAATAAATAAACGCTCCGTTTATAACTTATAAATAAAGTTACTTAATATATATATAATTTATAATTATTATTTAAGTAAATATTACGATTTAAAAAATTAATATTATAATATATTTAATACTTTTAAGTCTTATATTACGTCGGCGCTCGAAAAATTAAATTATTATATAATATAAGAGATTATAAAGTATTTATATAATTATAAAGAAATTAAATTATATTATTAAAGGACTAGTCGGCGTTTTTAAAACTCTTTACCGATTATTTTAGAAATAAGTTTATAAAAGTAAAAAAAAAAATTTTAAAAAAAAAAAATAAATAAATTAAAAATTCAATTCTTTAAAGAGAGAAAATAATTATTATAACTTAAATATATAAATTAACTAATTATAACTACGTTAACGTAATATAAATTATAATTAATTAATTTAATAAAAGATATACGGACGTACGTTTATTAATTAAACTTTAACGACTCGTCTACGCGTCCACAGAGAAAATCTCTTCTTAACTTAAGTAGACGTCTTTCCCCTTCTCGATAAAGAAAGGGGTAAGACTTAGTCTTACTATAATACTACACTTACCTTTACTGTCTCCGACTACGTTTGCTATTCTACTTCCGATACTATCGCGACTACCTGTCTACCAACCACCCATAACACGTAACTAAAGAATAATAAGAGAAAGTATAGAATTATAATAAAATTAAGTCTTACCCCTTTATAAAGGAGAGGGGGCAAGGCGTTCTACTTATACTAATAAGAGAAATCTCTGGCTCCGCGCTAGAGAGTCGCTGATAACTAGTTAAACCCCCACCAGCCACGGCGCCAGCCAAAATGGCTGGACGTCTCCAGCTAGGGTTATGACAGACGACCACCTGCTCGCAGCACAGGTGTTCGTGGAGGTGATTCGTATCTGACAAACAAGCCCTTTCTTGGTCCCACGACTGTCCAAACGGTAGACACTATGGCCGAATCTAACGCCCTCCGGGTCCCGCGACCACGCAGGCGTGCTAGGATACAGGCATCGGCGGCACTGAAAACTGACGCGGCCCCTGATGTTATCGGCTCAGAGGTTCCCGAAGTCGACATTGCGACTGGTGCATCTAGGTACGAGACCTTCGAACCACCAAGTACAAAGTAACCCACGCCCTGCGTGTACGAACCGCCCCTGACTATTGGATACAGTGGCCGATCTACGCCAATACCCGTGGACGCGCCCCCGTCAGTAAAACACCTCTCCAGCGCGCGCAAGCAGGTGCGAGCTGAGCATCGAAAGCGTCTCTTTCCCACGATCGAATTTGCTAGCCGCGTGTCCCATTTCGACCCCAGCAGCGACTATCGCGACTTTCATGGATTCTTCAATCTTTTCTGGATCGGCCTTGCCATTATGGCCATCACCACCATGCTCCGGAACATCAAAGATACCGGCTACCCACTGCGTGTGCAGATATGGACTCTTTTCACAATCAAGCTCTGGCACCTGGCACTGGCAGATCTTTTAATGGTGGCCACGACGGGAGTCAGCGTCCCACTGCAAAAATTCCTACGTGCAAGCGGTGCCAACAACGGCATGACGTGGGCGAGGGGCGGAATGGCAATACAGAGCATATACCAGCTCGGGTGGCTTACCGTTTGGATCATACTCCCTTTTGTTTTCGATTGGACGTGGACGGCACAGGTTTTTCTCTTACTCCACACCATGGTCATTCTCATGAAAATGCACTCATATGCGTTTTATAACGGACACCTGTCCGAAACGGAGCTCCGCCTCCGAGCCCTCGATAACCCGTCCACAGCTTCCAAGGCACCAGCCTACATATACCCGACAACGGATGGACCTGGAGACATGGCACACCTACTACAACGTGTCGGGCATACGAGCCACGGGGCGGAGGGCGAGAAACCAAGAACCACAGACGTGACAAGCGGCACCAGCGCTGCGGCGCGCCACCCTGGCCCCGGCGATGACGAACAAGTGGTGCAGCTGCGGGAGGTGCTGGCCAGAGAGCTCACAAGTCCCATTGGCAATGTCACATTCCCGCACAACCTGACGTGGTCAAACTTCACCGATTATATATTCTGCCCGACTCTCTGTTACGAACTTGAATATCCGCGAACGGACAAAGTTGAGTGGCAGACCCTTACTTCAAAAATCGTGGCCGTTTTCGGCTGCATTTTTCTTTTGACCATCACTTCCGAGGAGTTTATATATCCAGTTCTCGTGGACGCCTCACTACGTCTCGAAACAAACTTGACAGCACTGGAGAAGTTTCTGGTCTTAGCCGAGTCGATATCATGGCTTCTCTTCCCTTTCATGCTTACTTTCCTCCTTGTTTTTCTCGTTATATTTGAGTATGTCCTCGGGGCCCTTGCGGAGATAACCTGCTTTGCCGATCGCCACTTCTATAGCGACTGGTGGAACAGTACAGACTGGATGGAATTCAGTCGCGAGTGGAACGTTCCCGTGTATAGTTTCCTCCGCCGACACGTCTATAGCGCCAGCCGGCCACACACCGGAAAGAATATGGCTACTGTCATAACGTTCTTGGTCAGTGCTATTGGTCACGAAATTGTCCTTGCCTGTATAACAAAAAAGATCAGAGGCTATGGTTTGATATGCCAGATGCTACAGCTTCCCATTGTCGCACTTCAGCGCACGCACTGGGTAAGAGGGAAGAAGACGCTTAGCAACGTGTGTTTTTGGTGTTCTATGGTTATGGGACTGAGTCTGGTAGGCCCCCTCTCCTTTCCCCCGCGCCATCCCCACTTCTCTCGAATATCGTCATCGACCTAGGTATAGACGGCAATTGCCTCGATATTGCACGCCCAAAATCAGCGTGATGCAAACCGGTGCTGACTCAATCCAGATATGCTCACTCTATGTGCTTGTCTAGCCTCTGGGGCCAGCTTGGCCTGAAGCATGTTTGCAATATATCATATCTGCTCCCGGTCCGCCCCCGTTTGTAGTACGCTGTATAAACTTCACCATATCTAATTGATGGCAGCGGGGCGGATTTTAATAACCTTTTCTTTTTTTCTTGTAACAGTTTTTATGTCCAGACTTTGAGACAACGAATGAAGGTTCGTAACCAGTGTTGGGTTGACAATAATAGCAGTCATTAACTAAACAAAATGCAAGCTGTGGCTACTAAAAAATTACAAAAACATAATTGTATATATATGCTGACAGAACATGTCATTGATTTCTGTTGTCGTCGTCATCGTAAGAGTTTAATATGCATGGGGTTCCATGATCCATAACGCCATCCTGCCAAAAACAAAAACAGAAAAAGAACAAAGAGAAAAAAACCCAAAAAAAACATAGAAATCCGGTATTGGCAGTAGGCATAGGGGCCCGAATGGGACTGAACAACCGAGGGCAGCAGAAGATATCGGATCGTCGGTGTGAGTAACGGCATGATATGAAGGAATCGATAAAAAAATGTCAGGAGAAAAACATGAAGGCTAACAGGGGGGGTAAGATGAGGAGCAAGTAATAACTGAGATGATTCCAATTGCAGAGTTGGAAAAGGCACCTGGATGAGCGTAGACAGGGACAAAACGAAACCGTATAACGGATAGTCACTACCAAGTGAATCAACTCCTGACAGGGAGATAGGACGCATGCGGAGACGAGTATTGATTACTCGAGTGGTGGACGCTGGAATACGCAATGTCATCATCAGAGAAACGCTTTGCTTGGTATATGTGTTCCAAATTTGGGCCAACTTTGACTTTGCTGAAGCCGGGTTTTCTGGATCCGGTGGTTGGTGTCGAGTGATGGAAATGGACGTCATCCGAAGTTCTATAAGCCGTCGTTTTGGGCGTTCGTGGCAATGGTATCCCGTCATCAAACGTGTGGTGCATGACACGGGGTTGGACTGAGGATCGCCGGGGACGTGATTCGTCTTCATACCCATCAAAAGAGCCCCTGCGGCGTCGTTCTGATTTCGACGGATGCCGGCTTGATTCCGGTGGTGGTGCTGCAGGCGCTGCGGGCGGTGGGTGGCGACCATAATCCATGGTTGCTGCGCGGGACAAATTCGGTACGCGGGGGACCGATGAGTTAGGCATGTGCAAGGCGCCGGCTGGCGACGTGTGAGATTTGGTTAAGCGCGGGGGTCTGAACTCTGGTGAAGCCTTATAGTCGTCCATGTCGCCCTCGTTGGGGACAACTCGGGTTCGGAGTTTCTTGTCGTCTTGTGAAAGGCGCCGTGACCGAGCTGAGTCTCCAGCATGCCAGGTTTGGTCGGGGTCGGGAAAATTTAGATTGTATGCGACATGCTCGGGCGGATGGGAGATATTTGACTTGCTTCCTCGTCTCCTGGCATTCACCATGTAGTCGGCGGCGTATTTCATCTTTTCGGACGTCCAGTCCGCGTTCAGCCCTGCCCGTGGCGATTCGTCACGGCGGCTTGATTTGTCACGGCGGGCATCTTCGGGGTGTTTCTTCGCACTGGCACCTGTCGCGCCGGCGCCGGCCGATGAGTTTTTTTTAGAACCACGATGGTCTTCATCTGAATCATCGTTTGGCTCGACATAGGCAGGTTTCCTTGCGCGATATTTTTCCTGTTGGTCTTGACGACGAGTCCTGTCTCGTTCGCGTTCCTTGTCGCGTTTTTCCGTCTCGCGCCTGACCTTATCTCTCTCACGGTCAGACCGGCCTTTCCGGTCACGTTCTCGGTCCTTCTCCCGTGCCCACTCGTGTGCTTGATGCTCATCGTCGTCTTTTCGTCGCCTTTTATCATCCTTAAAGCCATCCCGGGGTTTTTCATAACTCGCAGTGCGTCGAGCACGATGCCCGTCATCGTACGGTACTTTTGCTCTAAACGGGATGTCGCGGTCCCAGGAGTGAGAAAATTGGTGACCGGCACTTCCATAAGGAGAGTACGGCGACGTTGGAGGCGGCCCGGGTTTGAAAGATGGAGGTGGTTCGGCTGTTCGTATATGTGGCTCGTTGTAGTTCTTTGGGGAGGACCGGGGAGCCGCAGCCGAGCGGCTCGACATCTCGTCTCTCATACGCTTGAACTCGGCGTCTTCATCATACTCTTTCCTTTTCTTGTCGTCGCCGAGGATCTCGTAAGCCTGCTGAACACGCTGGAATTCGTCCTGTTTTGCAGCTTTCAGGGCCGGATCCTGAACCTTATCCGGATGGCATTTCAAAACAAGTTTACGGTATGCAGTTTTGATAGAAGCGAGATCTGCATCCTTGCCGACGCCGAGGGCTTTATATGGATCGACGGAAAGAGAGCTCATCTTCTCGGGAAAATGGCTGGTTTAGGTAGCGAGGTCTATGCGCCCGTCAAGTTTCTCGAGGAAATTGCTGGCCGCAGGTTGCAGAACGAGACAGAAGGTGTGGAAGGCGGACGCTTGAAGAGCACTGCCAGCGTGCTCTGGGAAGAAAGAAACGACCAAGAAGGGAGAGTAGTGGTTGGGCAGGAGTAGCGGCAGGCGCGGAGGTTTCGAACAAGAGGACCAAAGGAAAAGAATGGCGTGCAGGACTCATAAAAGATGCTCACAAGAAACCAGACGCCGGTCGTCAACGGGATGGAATCAAGGCGGATGGCGGGGAAATGGCGGCGGCGTCTGCTTGAGGCGGGGATGGTGCCGAACAGGCGATTATACAGGAATATAGGAGCAGGTGGTGTTGTAAATTGGGAGATTTGTTTTGCGGGAGGGAAGAGTGGAAGAAGAAAACGAGTTCGCGGGCCAGCAGGAACTGCAAGTAAAGCTTCAGTTCACGGCTTGGCAAGTCTAGGCTGGTACCGCGGGATGAACGAAATCACAGAATAGGTATGTAGTGAGAAGTAAAGAGTTTGGAAAGAACAAAAGACCGGCTGGCGAAGAAAACAAAAAAGAGACGAAGCAGCGAGGGCAAGCAAATGCCTGCTGAGCAACGTCAGGGTGGAGATTGAGGAAAGTGAGTTGGATACCTGAGAATATTTGGGATGGAAGAGAGAGGAACACAATACTGAAAGAGTAGAGAAGAAGGCGACGAAGAAAAACGAAGAGAACGAAGAGATGGAGAAGACACAGAGAGGGAAGGGGAGAAGGAGACAAGGTGGAAGGAATCTAAACGATGTCGATTCGTCGACAACAACAAACGACAGCAATGACAACGACACGCCACCCGGGGCGAGAGGGAGGAGACTGACGGGCGACGAGAGGGTCGAATGAGTGGCGGTGAGTTGGCGTAAGGATGTGGTGTGTCTAGGGTGGATAACCCAAGCTATTGGACGTGGCGGGGGGGTTGTGAGAATGGGCTAGGGAGGGGTGAAGAGGGGAGGGGAGGCGACTGGCTGCGGGGCCAAGTGATAGAACGCAATATGTTTACTGTGAGACTGTCGAGACTCTGTAGAATGTGAAGTGCAGAGAGGTGGCTGGGCCAGGCCGGGCACTTCTTTCTGGAGGCAAGTTGGGGCGACGACCGTGCGGCGCGCTGGCTCGCTTGCTGGCAATGGCGGATTAAGGGAACTGAAAAATCATGAACATGAAGGCTGTCTGGGTGGTTCGGAGCGAGCGTGGCAGCCAGACAGCGGGGCAGTGCGGGAAGGAAAAGGGCACAATAATTCTAATATACATAATGAATATGCACGAACAGGCAAGGTGCAGGAAGGTGCAGCAGCCTGCAGCGACTTGCAGAGAATGTGCGGGAAATAGGACAAGACCAGAGGGGAAGCGCCAGAGTGCGAAAAGTGGGAATGTACGAGACGGGTTTTACCGCCGACGATGCGGTTGTTTTGAAGTACTATTTATGTTCTGCTGAGCCTGCTTGGCACAGCTAGCTATTTGTCCGCCTCGCCAACTTCTCATCGTGTAATACGGCAAGCACGCATGTAGTCGCAAAGAGGCACCACCACTCGGTTGAGTGTCTTATCGTGCCCCCGCCCTCGTGTGCTGTGCGTGTGACAGAGTACAGAGAACTACGCCGTGATTCGCATCGTTTGATGTAGTACAGTAGTATACGCCCTGTTGCCCCCCATATCGGGGATTACGTCTTGCAACACGATTTTTTCATCGAATTGCAGAGGCCCCCCTACTGACAGCGTCAGAGACACGGAGCCATACACGGTAGGGCTATGTATGTGTTGCTGCTTTTGTCCTCACAGTGGCAGGATCAGCCATCTTCCCATACGGGGAGCTCTAGGTCAACCACGATGGGTTTATGGAACCGTTTACCCCCAACGTGGGGATAGTTGGTGGCCGCGATGGAACAGTTCACAATGCACGTCTCCTTCTCCTGGCAATTAGCATCGTGTCCAGCAGTGGCGTCTCTCCCGCGGCCTATAGCTGTTCTGGCGGCACGAGTGACCGGGTTAACAATTGACATCTTTTGGCCCGAGCCAGGGTCGTTCCATCGTTCAACAAACGCATCTTTGTCACCCGCGGCACCCCATCGCACCCACTCGGCACCCCGGCCTTCATGGACATGGCCGCAGACAGCCAGCTGCGGCTGCACGCGATGGAGTGCACGTAGTAGCTCCGCACAGCCCATCGACCGGCCGCGTGTGGGAGACCAGTCGCAATGTGACAGTGGAGGGGTGTGGGTGACCACGATGTCCGCATTGCTCGGGATTTTCGACCACAGCGTGTCGCCCGTCAACGGCGTTGGCGTTGGCGTCGCGGTCATCGGGCCTGGAGCATCCTGGTCGTTTCTTGGTTTGTAGGAAAATGCCCAGGTGCCATCGCGGAGGCTGTACGGAGAGCCAAACACGGTGAATTTGGTTCGCGGGCCCTCACTATTCTTGAGGCGGATGTTGACGGACTCGTGGCACAAGTACGTTATTGTCGGACTGGAATCCAGCAACGCGCGGCAGTCGTCGGGCGACTGGGGCACCTGGTTGTGAAACTGGCCACCGTACTGCGCATAGAACGCCTCGTCGAGGGTAATGTCGTGGTTCCCTAGTCACGCGTTTCAGCGGTCAGCCTCAACTTTGACAGCGCACCAGCGTTGGCATCGACAAGACATCAACAAGAAGGTAGACAAAAAGGCAGACGAGAAGGCAGACACGAGCCAGACACCGTGTGGCATGGTGATATACCTGCGACGACAATTTTGCACTCAAAATCTGCCCTTTCGAGCCAAGCAACTGCACGGGTGAGCTCCTTGTGGCTGCCCTGGTTTGTCAAGTCGCCCGCGTGGACCAGCACATCGCCCTTGGGCAGCTTGACGGTGCTATTGTGTGTGTCTGAGATGCAAACGAAGCGAGTACGCCGAGTGGCTCTCGACGACGGTGCCTGGGCCGTCTGCATGTTGGCATGGTCGTGCTGTGAGCGTGCGAGTGTGCGGTTAGCAAGAGTGTCGGTTAGGCGCGAGACTGTGATCATTGTTGCGGTTTTGGTGGGCAGAGTTGTGTTGTCGTGGACTCGGGGCTCTTTTGTTTGTGACGATGGAAAGAAAATGCTCAGAACCCCATTATCTGAGCTGAGAGTGTCAAGTAATACAGAGTACGGAGTATTTACGACATAATAATTTAATACTTCGTACTCCGTACTTACTGTGTAAGAGAAAACCTTGGTCTGACTTAAGACGCCCTAGCACCCCACTAGGACCAACCGTCGTTTTCTAAACTAAACGTCGCGGGTAGGCACGTCCCTCCACTGCCAGCAGCATTTGCCTCACCAGGGCGGCACAGGGCCACAAGTATCTTTTAGGTCGACCATCGACCGTTGCACAGTGCAGCTACGTCAGGGCGCGAACACCGGCCGTACACGGAGTCGAGGGAGCAATTGCGCTCCGTGGAAGCACCTCTTACCCCGTACGGGACCGCATCCGTACTTTGTATACACGGTGTGTATCCTCTGGGCTTATGGCTTTTAGACCTTGTGACCCTTTAACCATGGCCCCTCGGCTTAGTTTTGAGTCCTTAATTGACTTGATCTCCAGACTCCAGGTAAGACACTCTGGACGCCTCCCGTCAACGACGCAAGGGAGACTCGGAGAGGGTGGCTTTATCGGCCCCTTGCTGGACTAGATAGAACAGTGCGCTAAGAAAATACTCCCCACTGCTGTGTGGGTGCCTGGGTGCGTGGCACGGTTACTGTGCGGAGTGCGTAGAAGGGGTTTATCCTTTGTGTCCCGCTCTCCGTGGAATAGTCGGATGTGCACACACTTTCTGTTGTTATTTGTACGGCGTGCTCCGTACGACACGAGGAAATACGAAACTCACTTACCACGTCGTACTATTTTGCAATAAAAACACTATCCGCTCCAGGTTCGGCGGTTGAAAAAAAAAAAAAAAAAAAAAAAAAAACAGAGAGAAAAAACACAGTTTAATGATTCGAGCCCACACCGTGCAAAAAACCATAGAAAGGCACGGTACGCACGCGCTCTCTGCTGCACTCTGCTGTGCTCTATATTTACTGTGCTCTGATAAAACTATTCCATACGCGCCGTAATTACTGAGTACGGAGTACTCCGTATTACGACCAGTACTAAAATTACTGTATACGTCGCGGGTGCCACTGCCACGGCTCGGATTGCTGTTGCTGTGTGGGGCTGTGATAAGTAACTCACCACGTCGTATAAACGCGGTCCCTGCGAGCGCTGTTCAGAGGGGCGAGCAGCTTGTGCCACAATTTCCGCTATTAGTCGTGTCTTTCTATCACTGGCACTGTGTACATTAGCCTAGCTCTGTACCATGTTGTATTGCAAGGACGCGATCGACCTGTTCCAACACCACGTCAGGGGCAGCGAATCAAAGCCACCGCCCGAGCCACTGGCCGCGAGCCAGCCCCCTCTCTAATTCTGACTAGCTCAAATCGTCTGGTCCTCGCCCCGGATGCCCATTTCTTTCGTGTGTCTCTGGCTCAACTGCTTTTCTGCTTTGCAATTGCATCTGTTCGTGTCCCAATCGCGATGGTTTTTGTTGGCCTGTCCGACCGGACCTCGTTCTTTGGGTACTGCCACGACTTCGCATCCTCCGTTGGGTCTTCGACGCAATCCGCAAAGCATTTCCCAACCCTTTAACCCATACCGTCCAAGTGACCTCATCATCTCCGTTGTTTTGTTTCGGTCCCCTTTCCCTCCCGTCCATCCCTCTCTGCCTCCCACCCCCTTTTGAATCACCCTCGTTTGCTTCTCTTTCGCCAGTTTGAAAAAAAAAAATCGTGTCAGCCGCTGTGCTCCTCGAACCTTTCCATCTCGACATTGCCCCTGGCCAAACACTCTCGACCTCTCCTGATCTCCAGCTGCCAGCGATCATAACAAAGCCGCTGCAAAACGTCTTTCCTTTATTCGATACCGCCCACGACACGTTAATCACTATCGGATTGGGAGGACCGCCTTACCCACAACGATCCGGCGTAGGTACTCGGGAGCGTACGGAAAACACCCCGACGCGTATCCTTCGCCGACGTTCTGTTTCGGTGATTTAGCCAAACCCCAGATTTCAAGCCGGACCCTGATACAGCGACCCTGACGGAAGAGGCAAAGAGGACGGCGGCCCTGTGCCGTTACCGTCGCCTTCGACACCGACGTATCAGTATTCGAAAAAGACTCGAGCTATTGGCTGCTGAAAAGACGCATCGTTTTGCCAAAATTGCTCAACTCGCCTATCTTCCATAGCCATCGCCTCGTTGCTTCAATATTTCGTTTACCACCCTCTCGGCCGACGCTCCGGCTTTCTCATCCACCCACTGATATAGCGCGAGCAGCCGATCTGTCTGCAACTGCGCAGTACCCTCGTATTCATTCGTGAATGGTTTTGGCGGATTGCCTTTCGTTGCGGTAACAATGGCCGCTGTGTCGTCTGTCCCGGTGACGTCGAGCTCGACTGCCGTTGCACCGCCCACCAGCTCAAATGGCAATGTCTACTCTTGGGACTCTCCGCCCCAACGTTCTGATGTAAGTTCTATTTTCTAAGGGAACCCACGCTTGCTTTTGAAGAACACGAATGAAATAAAAGCGAATAGAAAACGAAACCGTGTCGAGGGCCTCCTTTCATTTCCACGTTTATTTTTTTGGTGATGTGAAAGTGGGTGTGATGGAGCTGACAATGTCTCATTATTAGTTTGAGCAGGCCTCTTCATTACCACAGCACGAGTTGCCCAAGTCTCAGTCATCACAGTATGGCAGTGCCTTGACTTACACCTCGCCGAGCATTACTCCAGACCAGCTTTCTTACGGAAACGGCGTGCCAGCTGGTGAAATATCGGCATCGACACTCAAGAATTCCGAATCTGGCACGCTGTCTCACGGCCATGAAAGCACGAGACAAGGCCGAGCGCGACACGCTGGCAACTACCCAGAGGCGACTCCTCTCGACCTGATTGGCACTGACCGAAATGGCACCTCGAGCGACTCAAACAAGAGAGGCGCTGGCGAAGCACGTGTTGGCGAACTAGATGACACCAGCTCAAAATGGATCCATCGCGACAAACTTGCTCGTATTGAAAACGAGGAGTTGCAAGCGGCCGGCATCATTTTGCCAAAACCCCGCGGCCGGAGTAAGCCCCGGCGTGAAGCCAGCCAGGAAAAGTCCGGCGGGTATCGAAGGGCTTTCCCGGAAGGCGATGTTGTCACAGAGCCTAGATCACGGAAAAACTCGACAGGATTTTCAGATGCCAAGAGCATAGATGCCCCTGTTTCCAGCTGGGACCTACGATTGCCGGACGAGATTGCAGAGGAGTCGTATTTTGCCACCGCTCACAGCAGCCGAGGGTCGTCGCGGATACCCATCGCCAAGTTGAGCCCCGCGCCAATAGCGTTGGAACATATAGAACGTGATACGCCTATGGCACGGCGGCGAGACGGCAGCCCGGTCATTGAAGAGAGCATTGCCTACCCGAAAACACGAACTCGGAGCGCCAGTATGCGACAGGAAACTGACGGAATAGAACCGGCTCCCGCATCCCCCTCACGAGCCATGACCCGTTCTGTTTCTGACTTGTCGCCCAGAAAGGCACTCTTGTCGGGCAGCTCGTCCACCCCCGG
Source organism: Sporothrix euskadiensis (assembly GCA_019925375.1). Taxonomy (NCBI): domain Eukaryota; kingdom Fungi; phylum Ascomycota; class Sordariomycetes; order Ophiostomatales; family Ophiostomataceae; genus Sporothrix; species Sporothrix euskadiensis. Next base: position 30,203 of record JADHKQ010000059.1, read on the forward strand.
ATTACGGAAAGCATCAGCACCAGCCAAAACAGTGCCGTCGGCAGGTCGCCCGAAAACTCGCAGTGGGGCTAGCAAAGACTCAAATGTCAGTAGCACTGGTGCAACTCGACCCTCGACACGTTCAGGTGACCGGGAGTTGTCGCGTGAGATCTCGGTCGGTGCTGCGAGCAGGCAACCGGAGGGTGAACCGCCGTGGATGATCTCTGCCTACCGCCCCGACCCAAGACTGCCTCCAGATCAACAGCTTTTGCCAACAGTGGCTCGCCGACTTCAGCAGGAAAAGTGGGAGCGCGAAGGAAAATTTGGGAATGTTTACGATCGAGAATTCCGCCCGCTCACTGATGAAGGGTTCCTCGACCCCCCAGAGTCGTCTGAAAAGGCGCCCGAACCAGCCGGCACTGCAGATGCGCTTTCGGGAAAGCCGGATGAATGGCCACTAAAGCCAGGCGCGAAGGGCAACTCGTCACAGCAGGGACGGGCGGGATCTTACTCCACCATTCCAAAAATACAAGACAAACCGACTATGAGCCCGTTGCCGAGTCCTAGAGGCCCTTTGCCACAGCAGGCGGAGTCGGGCACCGCGCAACTGGTATCCGGCTACCAAGAAGACAGTCGCGATGCCAAACAAGGCTGTGGTTGCTGTGCTGTCATGTGAATGGCCTCTACTTGCAGACTCGGTTACTTCTCAGATCGCTAGTAATTTTTCTCTCTTTTCGGACACACGTGCGATTTCGCACCACTGCTTGCCCGTTGCTGTGTAAAGTGGAGCTCGGGGTTTCGAGAGTGAGGGCGGCTTTGGGGCCTTGTCTCCCTTGCACCTCAAGTTCCGCTCTGTTGTGATCTTGGCCACGCCTCCGGCCAGAGTGGCTCAACCATTTCCAGCCTGAACAAACACAGCAACCTTATGATGCCACGATACTTGCTTCTCCCGGTTACGACGGCCGTGCGTTTTCTATTCTCTTCTACCCGCAGGTGCCCGCCTGCTCACTGGCCAACAGGACCGACCTCTGTTTTCATGGGAAACCCAGTGCACCCCTTTTCTCTTTGGGTGCGTGCGTTGGGGGGTTAGATGAATCCCCCGTCTTCTTTTCAAGCCGGCGATCCTGTTCTTTCGACACGAAAATACCCTTTTCGCCATAAAGGCCGATTTTGCAAGGCCTCGACTGCCGGCTTGGCTCGGTGGTCACTTGGCCACGAGCACGAGTCTTAATTTTTTTTTTTTTTACTTACCATCTTTCTTCTGCCTTATTTGTGTCTCGCTCGACGATTTCTTTAGTTTTCTCGTCATGATCCTTCACTTGCATGGCGCTATACAGAGGACCACGACGCGCTGGCCAGCCAGCCGATATCCAGCCGCAAGACTTCTTTCATTGCTATTTAACAGTCCGCTCTTTTTATTCACCGAGTTTCTTTGTTCTTTTCTTTTCTCTCTCTCTCTCTCTCTCTCATTTACCGCGTCTTTCAATGTCCTGTTTCATATTGACAGAGTACCGAATTATACTTGTCTTTCTTTCTTTGTGCCGGGTGTTTCCGTGTTTTTGCTGCTTACCTCTTCAGTCTTTCTCTGGTCACCAATTTTCTTTTAGCTTGTGCCCTGCCTCCTCTTAAATACCCGACCCGGGAGATAAATATATCCTTACATAGCCACCCGAATTATTAGTAATATGTGACAGTAAGATGGCACGTCGTGCTGTTATATGCCAGGTGCCTAATGGTGAAGGTTAAACTATTTCTCTGCCAGTCGTGCTTTCGTATCTCAATAGGGATAACGTGGACAAGTACATATATGCCGTATTTATTGTATATATGTATGTAAAAGTCAGACGAAGCCCCGGCTTAGAATTTAAAAATAAGTTTTTGCAGCCTCGTCTCTGTTTAATATATTTTGCGAAACATAGAATATGTGCTGAGAATAAAGTATATACTTTTCTTCTTTCCTGCCTTCCTGCTTTCCTCTAGATATAATCTAATAGTCATACAGTTTATTAAAACTGGGGACGTGTTTTGCTAATTGTATTTGACAGGGCACTACGAGAGAGTAGCCAGGGACCGCGAATGCCAATTTTGCAGACACACGATTTACTGTCTTTTTATTTTCTAGAAAGAAGGGGGAGTTTGTGCCAATTCGGCCACCCGCCCTTTGCCCGTAGCTACCCAGATCTCACGAATTTCAGCCACATCAATCCGCCCTCTCGAGGGTACTTCGCACTATAAGAAACGCTTGCTTTTAGTATTTGGACAATGATGGCCAGGCGCAGATTCTCGTTTTTGTTCTTCAGAGGAGCTTTTACAGGAAGAAAAAAAAAACTTTGAATAACCTGAGCTTGAAAAGAAGAGTTATACTCCGTATTATGGAGTATCGTATGTACATATATTGAGAGTTTTATTGTATACCCTTTATACACCCACGAATATATCGAGTAAACAAATATAAACACTCCAGTCCCAAGTTATGTACTAGTTACTTTTTAATGTGGCCACGCCGGAGGGCCTGAGTGACCAAATCATCGGATCTAGGTGGCCACGGGCCAATACAAGGCGGGTAGTGAAATAGGCAGTCCCTTTTTTATTTAAATCATCTAAAAAATATAATAAAATAAAATAAAGCTAGAAGAGAGGGGTCTGGCTGGTGGACGTTGACGAGGGACTGAACGCACGAGCATCTATGATTTACGGCTTGCTCGCGATCATAGGTACGATGACATTATACTTGGCTCGATTTTTAGTTTTGGCTTGGGATCGAGTGTCAGCAGCAATCGAGAATCTGACCTGGAATCAGAAAATGGGCGAGGTCTCGGCGGTCCCACCCAGACGTCGGGATCGAGCCACTAGTCCTAGCCCGGGCACGCGGCAGATCCTGACTGAAGTGGGGCTTTCAGCAAAGTGTACCGAGGCGAGCGAGGGTACGAAGGGATTTTACGTCCCGTTTGTGAGAAGTAGCATCTCCGCAACCTCCGCATGTCTGAACAGCAAGCAGAGACGTCACATCGCAGGTGACGAGTGCGCGCTGGAAACACGGGAGATGCGCATGTCCAAACCTGGAGCCGGCAGAAAACAGGAGACAGGATGGGTAGAGTCCAGTCAAGCCAGTGTCGGCTGATCGGCCAGGGCCTATTCCCTGAGTCAGGGTTTTTTTTTTGTCGAGAAAGTTTCTTTCTTTGACACCGGACTACGCGTTACGATCCTTTTGCTTGGGTGGGGCTTTGGGCCGCCACGACGGGAGGCCGTACGATTGTATGACTAGGTTTTGCAGCCAAACTGCGATCTGGACGTTGTGTGCTGTCTGGACTTTTGTTCCCCACATGTCGACGTTTGTCTCGATTGTGTACAAGTTTCTCGGGGCATGAGTGAGCCGCTCGTTGGCGGTGCTGGCTAGAACCGGAAGGCGCGGATTTGTCAATGAGCTTTGATGTGCGTATGTGTACGCATACTTAGTTGTTTGCCCAAAGGGATGGGCCTGCTTGCATGTAACTGGCCGCTCAAGCCAATCAAGTCTCCAGGGGACAATCCCGCCCCACTTTTGGCCCCTGTCCATCTTGACCCAGCCCTGGCCAGGGAGCAGCAACAGCTCACAGACGACGACATCGATTTCCTTGCTTTTGTCTCCATATCTTTAGCTTTCCTGGCTTTCCTGGGTCTTGGGCTCGCTGGTGGGCTCCTCTAGGCTCGATTTTTTGTTTCGCATTTGAATTCTGAAAGTCCCTTTTAACAGTCCCCAGGTCCCCTCTAAGAAAACAAAAGTCCGTTTTCTAGTCTTCCAGACCGCATCGCTCCTTCCCGTGGCAAGGAAAAGCCAAAAGCTATATAGACGAACGTCCCCAGACGCCTCCCTCCACATTCCTAGATTTTCTGTCATCTATTGCTTCTTCCGGCAGACTACTCTGTAGTTATCTTCATACCCTCGCAGTCAATACTCCAACCCTGCGACCAATACCACAATATTTACGCTGCCTCACACAAGGCATCTCTATTCCCTCATACTACCATACCGCACTCTCAACTACCACGACGCGCTTCTCTCCTGCCCGCCTTCCAAGAACACCCGCGTATATTGCCTGCGCGTCACCCCCCCTTTTTCAAGCATCGTGGAGATGTCTTCACGCACATACGGCGGCTCGTCCTCCCCTTCTTCAGCGCGCTCATCAACCTCTTCGCGCTCGTCATCTTCAAGTGCAGCATCCGACTGCTCGTACCAAAACGCAATGGACTCCTATTACCTGTCTTCAGCACCGCCGATCGAGACTCTGCGCTGTATGCGCTGTGCACGCACTGTTGAGTCGAGTTCTGCTGGCGACATGGCCTCTAGCGGCATGGTTCGGGTCGGCCTCAACATCTACTACTGTCATCGGTGCGCGAGATTGGTCGGCTACAAATGAGCTCAGCTTGCCAGTCCTTTTTCTCACGTCTTTTTGAAAGTTAAAGGCCTTTTGCAACCGACTCGAAAACAATACAAACGGTACCACCACTGCCGAGGCCAATGGTCTCTGGACAGTGTGATCTGATGTTGTTGACTACTGCGCTCCGCCGGACGACACAGATTCGATGCCAACCTGGTCACCTTGGCGTACGCAGCAGACAGTACGAAATAACTAAGACGTCGCAGCCATACAACAGAGACTGCAGAACATGGCACCCCCCCCCCTACCCGCGTCAAAGACTCCTGACGTTTGTGGGCGCTATTAAAGCGTTTTGCACCAATGGAAAGGGGCGCATTCTCTTACTTCTGGTACACTAGATAGAGAGAATTGGCCAGTGCATGTATCTGTCCGGCCACGCCGAATTTCGCACACAATGGTGGAGCTCTGCAGACATCAATCGGCATGGCAAACAGTATGGCTGTGCTGGGGTAATAGCTGATACCGCCCGGCCGTGATGTCTCAAGGTGCCACTGTTTGCAAATGATAACAATAGCTGAAAGTCTTGACTGAGGGGACGGGCCCTGCACTCGTTCACCGAGACTGTTGCAAATCCCACCGCCGCGAATCTGAAACCTTATATTTACATAGATATTCTGCAGGCAGAGGCCGACAGGCGCACTCTAATCAATATCATATTGCACCCTATTTTACTTTATCAAATATGTACTATTCTCATACTGAAACCACCAATGCCGCGAATGGCACGGCCAATGCATGGGGGAAGGGGCAGTGAACGGAAGGTTTCATCACTTAAATTGCGCCACCGTGCAGCATCAAAGCATGTATGATAGTTGGGTACAGTTGAAAATCTGTAGAGTCACAGTCGATGGTCTACTACTTGTGAACGTGTCTGTCCCCATCAGGCGTAAATAGAGGCACAGAAGGAAGCAGAGTTGAATAGAAGCGTAGGGAAAAAAAGCAGCGAACAGTTTGATAAAGCAAGGAAAGTAAAGGCAAAGGCAGTTCCATACTCCTACCCCTCAATGGCAAAGTGGGTAATTATCTCTAGAGACGAACATAAACATGACATAGTACGACACCCACACACGCAAATGTTTCATCAATACCCTTCAGTCGTTGTTTCTGCAGCGCCATTCTTGCCCAGATTTTTGAGGAGATAACTCCGCTTGAAATATTCGTTTGGATGAACGATCGTTTCAAGCTGTGCGGCTGTCATTATACTCTCATCTTTGGCTCGGCGAATCTCGTTTTTGTGTGCAAATTCAAAGACTCTAAACGAACAAAACGGACATATCAGCAAGATAGGACATCAAAGAAAGCTCTCAAAGAACGGAAGGGTAAAGAAATGTGAAGAATAGACGGCTTTTTCCTTTGCCAAGACGATTTCGTACCTGTTGCATGCCATGTGAAATTTCTGTTTCTCTTTGTCCTCTTTCACACCTTGTAGGACGGCACGGTCCGTTACACCGACGGCTTGTAGTAGGGCCGTCAAATTTTCGACATTGAAGTGACGGTATGGGCAGCCATGGTTTTCACCTGGCCCAGGCGGATGCTCAGTCAGGATTTTCTGGCAGCTGTAGGGACTGTAGCCACCACCGCGGCGGTTGGTGTCGCCGCCGACGTCTCCATACGAATGGCGAACATTGTACCGGTATTCTTTGTTGAACGTATCGTCTGTGATTTTGGTAAAGCTTTGGCGCCAAAATAACAAGCATTCCTCCAGACTCAGGCCAATGCCTTTGAGAAAAAGGGTGTATTGCAGACGGCCATAGTGCTTGAGATGTGCGTCCCGCCGCAACGAGCGATGTAGATTTTGCATACACAGAGGGAAGTGGGCCGCGGCAAGGCTATCAATGCCTCGCGCATTGATGTCGGCACCTGAAAGCCCACTGTCAGTGTTTGCGTAGGCTGCGTCGGGTGTCACAAAGTTCTTGGACAAATGATCGAGAATTGGCGTCAGGCGGTCGTCTTCGTCGAGTCTTGGGAGAGCACGCGCCGTAAGCTGGTTCCCATGACGGGCCACGTTAGTGCACCACTCACCCAGTCTAAAATGTGCTTGATGCCTCAATCTTCATTCCTGACACGATAGTACATACCTCCAATGCCTTTTCAAGGCGCGAGGAGAACTCGGTTACCACCATGCTTGTTTGCTCCCGAGAGGGAACGTAGGCCTTGCCGGCCTTGAGAAACACTTTGCGGCTCTCGACCAGTTCTGGTACGCGGTCCCAGTCAACCTTGCACCAGCTCTCCTCCTCGGCCGCATGCTGTTTCCGACCGCCCAGGGCGCTGCTGGTTGCCGCAAGTTCTGAGGCGAGTTGGGCCCTCTCCTCATCGGAGACCAATTCCCAGTCCAAGTTCAGGTTCTGGACGAAGGTGGTACGCTCCCGCATATCGTCGGTGCTGAGCCGTAGGCGGAAAAGCATCGTCTCCAAGCGGACAAAGCGCCGGCGAAGGTCCTCCGTGGATGAAAAGGCAAGTCGGAGAATGAAATGACTGTAGTGGTCTTTCTTGCGCTGGGAGGCTAGTTGCGTTGACAGGCTGCTGTTGGTGTCCAAGGGCAGATACTTCTCCAGCATTGGCCTCATGTATGTGACCGTCTCTGCTGGCGATCGGTTACGGAAGGAGCATGCTTCCAGTTCGGCGAGGACTGCCAAAATGGTGTTAATTAAGCTATATCAAATCATCGTGGCCAGCGGTTGCTGGTAGGAAGCATACCGCGTAGTCTGTCGATCGCCCATTGCTCAAACTGCTCCAATGTAATGTCTGCAGTTGGGGGTTCAGCATAGATGCTGAGGCGCGTTGGATACTGTGCCTCTTTGTACGATGGGTCGGCGAACTGCTTCTTGCGATGGTCGAGGACGTTGCGCCGCTTCGCCTCGACGCGGTTGTAGTCTTGCCGAATCATGGCGAAGGTAGGGTACCGTCCTTCTCTCGGCTTTGCTTTCGAGGTGTTTTTCGAGGTTTAAAGTGGTTGCGGTGACTTGTTTGTGGTGACTCGAAGGGGGCCCGTTGCCAGGGTTCCACGGTTAATGACGGGTCTGGTGTCTTTTGAAGGCGGAAGGTGGAAGGTAGAAGGTGAAAAAGAGGAAAGGAGGAAGACAGATGTAGAGATAGAGAATGGGGGTGCAATGAAAGGCGTGGGAGGTATACTTTGCAGCACGATACTCGCACTGGACTTCTTGTGAGGAGAGAAACGGTTATTAGTTACTAACGTACGGAGTAGGTAGGAGGACCGTACCAGACGATACGTCTTGGATGGCTGCCAGTGCAGTGTGGCAAGACTCGAGACGTAAGATGCAAGACGCGACTTGACGCGACTTGCATCCAATTAAGAGCCCGACCAGTAATTGTCGCGTGCCCCGACGTGATTTCGTTAGTCATTATAAGTGGACCCTCACAAGTACAGGAGTACGTCGTGCTCCTGAGTAGTAACTTTATGGGGTGCTCAACACAATGTGACACTCACTCTCACTAATAATGGTAGCATATTTCCTATGTGCTCACAAAAATATTGCTACCGCGAAGAACATGATTAGAACAAGGCCTCGCGGATCTGAGCTGCTCGCTTGAGTGACGCAAATATCCCGTCAGCCTGTGTGTATACAATCCTACAGAGTATACTCCGCACGGTCTAAGGGATTGCTCCTTATACGACGTACGAAGCACCGCCGATACGTTTTGCTTTTGAAAGGGCACTGCTCCAAACCGCGTCCCGCCGAGAGGTGTTTTTCTGGCTCTTTTTTGGTGTTCTTTACTGGGTAGTAGCACTTCTTTACACTTGGCCCTTTCCCTTATCAATGGCTTCTCAAGCTCGCCCGCAATCGGCCCTGACTGCCCTCGGTGTGTCTCACCTTATTTGCTACGCCGCGTTCCGCTCTCGTATCCCCTGAATAGTGTGTACACAGTACGTGGTAGAGAAGGCAAAGCAAACAAGAGCATGATCGATTCTCAGCTTTTGTCGTGAAGAATGTCTGTCCACCGTAATCAGACCATGACTGTCTGGCATTTGCACGATATTTGACAACCAGCGAGTATTTAGACCCTTTTACTTCGACTGAAAGCACTCGGGGCCTTGGGGGACGGCGGAGGTGAAAGAAGAGTGCTCTGTTATTACTCCGTACAATGCAAATATCGAAAGCATGCCGAAAGGAAGGTCCTTTGTCCGGTTTCCAGAAGCAAGCACCTCGAACGTCGTACGCTTTATTACGTCGCGGCAGTGAAAATGCACCAAGAAAAAACAAGCACCACTGGAAAAGGGAATTGGAGACCCAGTGGTGCGTGTCAGTGGCCAGTCATGTGGCTATGATTGGCTGCTGCCGCCATGGTAGCGGCGCGCTTGCCGTTTTCGACCCTAATGCACGGCGCCGCTCGTTACGTTACCTTGTGCGTCGCCTGAGCGTCCAGTAACAAGGACAGCTGGCTCAGCCTGTTGACTCAAATGCGTAATCAAATTCCCTGGAAGAATGGAGCTATTCAATGGACTTTTTGGTTTGTCACAGCACTGCAAGCCAGCCTGCCAGCCCAGACAAGGCCAGGCCCAGGCCAACCCCTCAAGCTCGTCTCTCAACACGTCCCGTGAACTGCCCACAGTCAGGGCAAAAAGGAGGCAGTTGTGACTTGTGCGGCACCCACCCGCTTGAGACGTCGTGGAAACTGTCGACTCGGCCTCGACGCACCGTTTGCAGACACCGCCTTCAGCTGAGAGTTAACACTGCCTGTCGGCACCGTGTCCCTTTCGCCAGCCTTGCCATCTCACGCCGTGCGCCGCTGCTGCTTCCTCGTTATCTGTGAGAACAGACGCTGCATTTGCTAGACATCGTTTTGTTACACATCGGATCGTTGATACTGTCGCCGCCGCCGCCGTCGCCAACCACATCTCCTTAGCTCTTCACTTATTCTCGACAGGCAGACCTCGCACCTCGCACCTCGCACTCGACCCTGCAGCCTTGCTTATTGTCAACGTTGCAATTTGTCCAATTGCTGTTGGCTGCACCCGAGTCCTATGCTCCCCTAGCTGTGTCTCGCCCAGCGTGTTCCTCACCCAACAGACCAGCAACAACGGGGCCGGCGGCGATACCTAGTGCTTGTTTGGGACCTGTTTTGGGCCTACCGTCTACCAACAACTCTTTGGCGACAACTGGCCCCTTTCTTCTCGCCTACTAGAATAATCACGCGCCCCGGCCAGCCTCGCGTCCTCGACCTATACGCCGGGTGAGAACCGAGACCCTCAGACGGGCTTTATTCTCCTGTGCGCCCTTCGCGGCTGGACGATTGGGCGATTGGACGATCTGGACAGGCTACTGTTGCTTTAGTGGTCGCTCACGCCCTTCCTTGCCCGGCCGCCATCACTTGCATCATGGACGATAGGCCCCGGCCTCTGACGCCACGACGCACCGAAGGTGGTCCTTGTCATGATTCAGACATCTTGGGGGAGCCAAGAACACCTATTTGTGCCGTGGGCTATAGAAGCATACCGGGCAGTCCTGTGCTGTCGAATCTGGACGACTGTCCTACCCTTCGTCCCCCTTCGCCATCTGCGTTCCTCTCCGAGAATCTTACCATTGCGGATATTGACACTGCCTCAGTTTCTTCGCGCCCCTCAGCCGTATGTTCTACAACGCCTACGTTCTTGTCATCGGCCGCGGCAGTAGAAGCCGCGGCAGAAGTGGAAGCAGCGGCAGCAGCAGCAACAACGACAACAACGGCAACGACAACAACGGCAACGACAACAACAGCAACGACAACAACAGCAACGACAACAACAGCAACGATAACAACAACAGCCGCGGCAGAAAGCACTGCAGAAACTGCAACACCACCCCGCTTTCCTAAGGGCCAGGTTCAGTTTCAGTCGCATACTATTGCACCGTCGCCACCATTGTCACGGTCCCCCCCAGCACCCTCGCTCCTCCCCGCTTCAGACCCCGACCCGGAAGTGAACGACCCGTTTTGCAGCCGTAGTACTCGTACACCGCGGACCGGTGGCCACCATTCTTCCTTGCGCTTACAGACGGACATTCAGTCTGGCCACTCATCCCCGGTCTTGTCCACTCCTCGCCAGAACTCAGATTCGACAGCCTCGAATGTGTCCCTGTCCCCCGGCATCAACTCAACACCTGTATCGAATTACATACGCCCCTCAGCACTTGTCTTGCAGCACAAGAGCTCAAGTACACCTCTACGGCCCGTATCTCTCACACCAAGCCTGAAAACGACCGGCTACCACGGCTTCGGCTCGGCATCCGCTGCCAGCTCTACCGTCCCGAGTCCCATAATCTCAGCCATGGGGGATGTGACCCCGCTGCCCTCACCACTACTATCTGGCGATTCACCGGGACCGTGGAAAAATCTGGGCCGTTCTCCTCCGAACGAAGCTCCCATTTATTCATCTGCCGGGATGCCTGGATCAGCATTTGTAACATCAAATGGCGAGTCTTTGACGTCAGCATTGGCCCACCATGCAAAGAGAAAGGCCTACGCCGAGCTGCTTGCTGGAAACCCCGGGCGCCCACCTGAGGCTAGCCATACTCGCTCCGACCTTACACCGTCACACACACGGGAAAGAAGCCTCAGTGAATATGTGCCCGACCCGATGCAGTCGCCAAAGCGCATGGTGACAGTATCTGCCACCCATTCCAAGCAGGATGCTGTCCGACAAACCGCCGAAGCAACGTACCTGCCGCACATGCGTCGCGAGCCTCACCTTTCTGAATCTCGGGGACTCACGCCTGTCGAGATACCACCTACTCCGCCGCCAAGTGAATCTTCCATGCTCCTCAGTGATGGAGCGGCAGCTTCAGAGGGAGAGCAAGCCAATGACCAGGGTCGTCCCGAGTACTTCGAGGCCCGCGGCCGGGACGATCGGAAACGCCGCCGCTGGCGCTCTATCAAGTTGCTCGGTCAAGGCACATTCAGCCGTGTCATGCTGGCCACGAACCAGACCACCTCGCCCAGTGAAGACACAGCTCAGTGTGCCCAAGGCCTGGGTATTTCAACGGACCCTACGCCGCGGCTTCGCTATGACCGCAGCAATCTCGTTGCAATCAAAATTTGTGAACACGGCCCTAAGGGTGGCGCCTCAGAGGATCGTATAGAGATGAGTCTGAAGCGCGAGCTAGAAATAATGCGCTGTATCCACCATCCGTCTCTAGTCCGTCTCAAGGCCTGGAATATTGAGCCCACGCGGGCCATTCTTGTATTGAGCTATTGTCCTGGTGGCGATCTATTCGATGTTGCGAGTGCTCACCGCGACATCCTTTCTCCGCCGCTCCTTGCGCGTATGTTTTCGGAGCTTGTCAGCGCCGTACAATATCTCCACGGTCAGCATATTGTTCACCGTGACATCAAATTAGAAAGTGAGTAACACCGACCCAGTCCTCTGCTAACGACACGAGAAGCCGTCGATTCCCTAACTGACCCCGCGCGCATAGATGTGCTGGTCAACTTGACACCAAAGGAACTAGCTGATAGTTCTATCGATTGGGGAGTCTACCCCTACAGTGTGACAACACTCACGGATCTTGGGCTTTCGAGACGAGTTGCCGATGACGAGAAACTCGAAACTCGATGCGGGTCGGACGACTACGCCGCCCCAGAAGTAATCATGGGGCAGCCTTACGACGGCCGTGCAACCGACGCCTGGTCCTTGGGAGTTCTTCTGTACGCGCTTCTTGAAGGTCGTTTGCCATTTGACCCCAATCCTGGCGTGAGCGACGCGCACCGGATGCGTTCGAGGACCAGCCACCGTATTGCACGTGTCGAGTGGCGTTGGATTAGGTTTTCTGGCGACGACGGAGACCACGAAGGCGATATTTCCAAGTTTCAGGCGAGCGGGCTGAGTGGCGCAATGGAGATAACCGAGGGTCTTCTTAAGCGTGCTCGTAGCAGATGGACGCTCGATCAAGTTGCAGAAACTGCATGGGTTCATGATGCGATTGTAATAAAGGGTGGATTGCAGTTTAGGGAGGAGGCAGAGGGGGAGGAGATTATATGATAATCGTGTAAAGTGGATGTGTAGGACTAGTGGGCAGGGACGCCATGCGGAGCAATTCCACCGTAGATGATAATACAGTGTAGCAATATGAATACTTTTCTAGATTGATGAACCGCCTGATTCAGAGTACGAGGTTGGCCAGTGAAGGGTAGAAGAACCCTTGGATATCGGCACTTACAATTTGACACCCACGCCAACACCTACACGGCTAAGCACACGCACATCACACACACATATGCAGCGATATAATATAGTCGCATTGTTGTCATTCAATTAATCAATAGCAAAGGCACAAGGACGCATATTGTTACGGTTCTTAATTCAAGTCTACATACGCATAAGAGATGAAAGACCTCACAAAGTCCGTTTGTCGACCGCGGCCGGGGCATCGCAGCCGACACGGGATTGTTGTGGAGACCATCAGAAAATCGCAAAAAATACGGGGCATCATGGAAAGCAGGTAACACAGCCAGTCCAGTCCTAACTCCAGTTCATTTTTATTATCCACCCAGTCCCTCGTTCGTCGGATCGTTAGCCGTGATCATTTAGTCAACCTCCTCCATGGCGCTGTCGCCAGCCTCGGCGGCGACCGGGGCATCAGCAGGGGCAGCGTCCTCAGTCTCCGGCTCCTCGTCAATGTTCAGGCCGAGCGAGACCAGCTTGTGGATGCGCTCAGCAAAGCTGGCAGGCTCATCAATGGTGAAGCCCGACACTAGCAGAGATGTCTCGAACAGCAGCTGGACGATGGACTTGACGGTCTTGTCGTCCTCGCCGTCGGCCTCAACCTTCTTCTTCAGCTCCTTGATAATAGGGCTCTGGGGAGAAATCTCAAAAGTCTTCTTGGACGACATGTAGCTCGACATCGAGGTGTCGCGCAGGGCCTGGGCCTTCATGATGCGCTCCATGTTGGCAGACCAGCCGAACTGGCCGGTGCGGATAGCACAGGGAGAGCCCGTAAGCTTGTGGGAAACGACAACCTTCTCGACCTTGTCGCCGAGAATGTTCTTCAGAGCCTTGGCGAGGCTTTCGTACTCCTTCTCTTCGGCCTCGCGGGCCTTCTTCTCCTCCTCAGTCTCCTCGAGCTCAAAGTCCTTGGTGATGTCAACGAGCTTCTTGCCCTCAAACTCCTTCAGCTGGGTCATGGCGTACTCGTCGATGGGGTCGACAAGGAACAGCACCTCAAAGCCCTTAGACTTCAGCGAGTCAAGGAAAGGCGAGCGGGACACAGCCTTGATGGACTCGCCCGTGATGTAGTACATGTTCTTCTGGTGCTCGGGCATGCGGGTGACGTAGTCCGCCAGCGATGTCTGCTCGTCGCCAGACTTGGTCGAGTTGAAGCGCAGGAGCTTGGCCAGTGCTGGGCGGTTCTGGGTGTCCTCGTGGATGCCGAGCTTGATGTTCTTCGAGAAGGCGGTGTAGAACTTGTCGAACTGCTCCTTGTCCTCGGAGATCTCGGTAAACAGCTCAATGGACTTCTTCACAATGTTCTTCTTGATGACCTTCATGATCTTGTTCTGCTGGAGCGTTTCGCGAGACAGGTTCAGGGGCAGATCCTCAGAGTCGACAACACCCTTGATGAAGCTGAGCCACTCAGGGACCAGATCAGTGGCGTCGTCAGTGATGAAGACACGGCGGACGTACAGCTTGATGTTGTTCTTGGTCTTCTTCGTCTCAAACAGATCAAAGGGCGCACGCTTCGGGACGAAGAGAATGGCGCGGAACTCGAGCTGACCCTCAACCGAGAAGTGCTTGACAGCCAGGTGGTCTTCCCAGTCGTTCGTGAGCGACTTGTAGAACGCGGCGTACTCCTCCTGGTTGATGTCCTGGGGGTTGCGGGTCCAGATGGGCTTCTGCTTGTTCAGCTCCTCCTCCTCAATCGTGGTCTCGGTGACCTTCTTGGTCTTCTTCTTCTTGTCCTCCTTGTCCTTGCCATCCTCGTCGTCGCTGACCTCCTCGATCTTGGGCTTCTTGTCGTCGGAGTCCTCGGTTGTGGTCTCCTCCTCGGCGTCCTCGTCGGGGACCTCCTTCTCAGTCTCCTTCTTGACGTGGAGGTAGATGGGGTAGGAGATGAACTCAGAGTGCTTCTTGATAACCTCCTTGACCTTGCTCTCGTTGAGGTAGTCGAGCTGCTCGTCCTTCAGGTACAGAATGATCTTGGTACCGCGGCCCAGGGGTTCGCCCTCGGTGTCGGGGATAATGGTGAAGGTGCCACCGGCACTGGATTCCCAGATGTACTGCTCGTCATCATTGTTCTTGGAGATGACCTTGACCTGGTCGGCAACCAGGTAGGCCGAGTAGAAACCAACACCGAACTGGCCAATCATGGAGATGTCGGCGCCGGCAGTCAGGGCCTCCATGAACTGCTTGGTACCCGAACGAGCAATGGTACCGAGGTTGTTGACAAGGTCCTAATGTGGCGGGTTAGCAAATAGGTTTTCTTCTTCTTCTTCTTCTCCCCCACTGTTGTTTAGTGCTTTGGTATTTTGGTAGGATACTTACAGCCTTGGTCATACCAATACCGGTATCGCGGATAGTCAGGGTCTTGGCCTCCTTATCGGGGATGATGTCGATGCGGAGGTCCTTGCCAGTGTCCAGCTTGCTGGGGTCCGAGAGGGCCTCATAGCGGATCTTGTCCAGAGCATCGGAGGCGTTGGACACAAGCTCACGAAGGAAGATTTCCTTGTTGGAGTAGACAGTGTTGATGATCAGAGACAGGAGCTGAGAGATCTCAGTCTGGAACTCGAAGGTTTCTCCTGACATCTTGGCGGATGCTGTTCAGCACGAAACAAAAAAGCTACTGTTCGATTTGGAAGCTGGAGCAGAGATGAGTTTCAGGTCAGCCACATGCCCTCATACGAAATGGATTGGTTGAAGTGTCCTCAAGGTCCTGGGAGAAGGGGTGAGAAGGGGGAAAAGCGTCAAACCACCTCTCCAGTCTCGACACCAGTGGCAGCGAGGCTGTACACGGAGCTTTTGTTGAACGAGGCACGTTGAGTGAGGTATGCACTTACAGATATGCTTTGGGGAAGACTGAATGTTCGTCTGGTGGAGGAGGTGCAAAAAAGTCGTAGATTGACAAAACGAAGAAACAGAAGAAACACAGACTGAATAAATAAGGGGGAGATTGGGTGGAAAGAGAGGAGAGAGTGAAAGAGAAGAAGGAAAGAGAGAGCTTTCGTCGAGCGTTACAGCTTAAAAGGGCAAGTTTTTCTCTGCAGGTCCTCTCAGCAGCCTAGAGCTTTCGCCGGACATTCTACGGGATTCTACCAGTCTAGCCCCTAGAAGCTTCTATCATTGGGCGGGCCAGGCCACCATGGCAACCAATGCAAGCATGTGATTGGCTGGTGGGCACCTTTGCCTGGACCAGTAAAGAGTGGGGTAGAACCCCATAGAGGGTCGGACAGCGATGAGGGGTGCCCTGGCCTGCTGTTCAGGTTGCGCTCAGCAGCCAGATCTTTTTGGGATTTTTGCCCACCGAGCATTATTTTATCAGGGGAACTGTTGACCACGATGGAGCTCTTACTCCGCAGCACTTGAATACGATCTGGATGGACACCGTAGGTTCGAGAACGGCGTGGATTACGGCAAAAAACCAACGAGGGGTTCCTCGTACACCTTAACCTCTCCTCTCTCGAGACTCTCTGATCTTTACACCTGTGTACTTTTCTCCCGTCCGGCCACAGTTAACTTTAACAATGCGACTTGTGTAAGAATCGCTCGTAGTTATAATTTTTACGGGTGTTGGCACACGGACGGAGCCGTGGCAAGACATTAAAGGGTGTGCAGGCTGTCTGGCTGTCTAGCTGTCTAGCTGTCTATTTGTTGATATTGATTAATCATTGATTGATTGCTTGATTGTCCACTTAATTGACTAGTTGTTTGCTCGCTCGCTCGCTTGCTGAAGGCATAAGAGTAGAGATGGTATGGATTGCGATTGCCGGTGATCTGGGGCTGTAATACTGTCTGTAACTGTTTGTATAGTAGGTGTAGTATTACAGTACCCACGCCGTCCCTGCTGCAGCTCCGGATATGGAGATTCTCTCGGAGGGATTCCTTTAAAACCCACGAAGCCGGGTCCCGGTCACTCCTCCGGCCCGGTACACAGCTTGGCACCGCTCAGTTGCCGGTAGTGCCGGTCGCCATATAACAGACCAAAGCGTGGGGCACCAGCATCATCTACTGCCTCCGCGTCGCCGTCTAGGATTTCCAGAATCTCGCCGAGAATGACAACATGGTCGCGCACCGAAACCAGCCCTCTAAGCGGCTCATCCAGCAGCCTGCAGCGCAGCACATAGAGCACGCCTGCGCCTCGAAGAAACGGCTGCTCGTAATCTTTGTGGCGCCCCGGGCGTGTCTCTGGCCACACAACCTGGCTGCCAGATTGATGCAAAGCACGGAGTGTATTGTCCGGATGTGCATTCCCTGCCCGGAAAACATCTGCAAGACGGGCACCCTGGACGTCCCCCGAGAGGACATGTATCATGAAATGTCTCGTCTTGGATATGACCTGCTCTGTGCGGCTAGGGACTGCTATGTTGAACGTGATCACGGGACTTGGGAACAGGCTCAGGGGAGCAAAGGACGACATTGTCAACCCGACAGGAACGGCCGAGCCCTCATCCACGCCTGCTGCTGTGTACTGAGAGTGTGCCGTGCAGACGACAACCGAATCTGCTATATGCCTTAAAATATGGCGGGCGTGCTCTGCCAGCGGGAGGGACGCTGGGTCATCGCTTGTCGTGACCCCACGCGGGCTGCGTGTAGATGGGCCGGAAGAGCAACGGGTCGCCGCGGACGTAGCAAAGGAATGCCTCAATCGTACAGGCTCACGGTAGCCATCTTCAGCGCCTATTAACGCCAGTTAGCCAGATGCAAAGCAGCATTCGGTCTTAGCTGATACTAGGCAGACCACCGCCCCAAGAGAGAAAATTCCAACTCACGTCGTCGTGCAGGGAGAGCGTGTTGAGCTTGGGCAAAGCCTTCGTGATACCTGCATGGTGAGCCAATGCTGCGGGGCAGCGAGGCTACGTTCCCAGCTAGGCAGCCAATGATGCGACGGTTTCGCATCTCATTGTCCCATAGGCGATGGGAGTGCAACTTCGTCAATTTGTCGATTTGTCAGAGGCCGTGGAAGCAAGGCTTTGTCGTGGCCTTCGACTATATTTTGGCAAGAGAAAAACAGAGGTAGCTCCAGAATATGTGATGCATTGTTTATTAGCTAATAATTGGCCAAGCAAGCGAGCCGGGGAAGTCGTAACTCTAATACCCGAGGAGCAAGTCTGCTAATTAACACCACTTACGACGTAAGTACCCCTGTAAAAGATCGGAAACACTTAGTACACAGTAGTGGTCTGCGTGTGACGAGCCACTGCAATTCTTTGAGCGCCCGGAGCCTGACAGCCTGGGTCTATCGTGCAGCGTGCCCTTCTTATTGCCTCGATTGGAATTTACGACATACGACGTAATGACGGAGTATATTGCGATAAAAAGAGACGCGAACAATATTGGATTCATTACGTTGTAAAAGAGAGCAGGGCTATGTGAGATCTGGCGGTCTTGCTGCCGTGCCGAGCGTGCCTAATAAGCTGTAGGCTACTGTGCCATTAGGACTATGACGGCGAGGACGGTAAACTAAGGGGGAATGGCGTACTATTATCTTCTCACAATTTTTAGGAAGGCGGTTGGGTGGGAGGGAAAAATCTCGAAAGGCAGAGCACGTGAAGGCTAGCGCCCTCAAATTTAGACGCCAACTCAACAACGAACGACCAAATTGAGATCACGGCCACGAACGACGAGCATGACAGATCCCATTGCTCTCTGCAGCCAATGCTCAATTCTTCCTGTGAACATAGTCTAGACGGCCCCACACACATATTCCGAAAACCGACCGTCTCACTACGCCGAACAACACTCGACCATGGCCTCCGTCCTGTGCGAGCGGCGTCTTTGCGCCTCCCCGACGTTCTTTTCCATTTCTCGCACCCAAGATTTTCTCGCTCCTCGCGCAGCACAGCTATGGGCGCCAACAGCATGGGCGCGCGTGAGCCTTCCCCGTCGCTCTCCAACGGCAAGCGGGCGGCGTGATCTCTCGACGACCGCCTCCCTTCACGCACGGCTGGTCCAGCGGCCTCAGCGGCCATACCAGTTCACCCAGATGATCCAGCTCTCGGATGGCAGCACATTCACCGTCCGCACGACGAATCCCCACCCTTTACACCGCTGCAACAAAGACAGCCGCAACCACATCATCTGGCAGCCCTCGGACAAGTCGCTACGCAATGTCGAGGTAGACGAGGCCGGACGCTTGGCTGCCTTCAGAAGCCGCTTCGGCCGCGGCTGGGATGCTGCCACGGACGAGACGGCCAAGGAAGCAGGTGGCTCCCAGTCAAACGCAGCCGGCCAGGCAGACAATACGGCCACGAACGGCGCCGCTTCGTACGACATGCTGGCCGATCTGCTGAGCGGCTACGCGGCAAAAGAGGAGTCTGCAAACCGCGGCGGATTGAGTGCAAAGGAGCAGGCAAAAATGGACAAGAAGAAGAAGTGAGCGGGCACGAAGGTGGACCATTGGTGCAGGGCGTCCGCATAGAGCATTCGCATATCGAATTCAGGGGGTAGTTGAAGGATTTTTCTAATAAAAAAGTAAAAAGGCAAAAATTATATGTATAACAGACCTACCGGCGCGGGGGCCAATCACGACGGAGCCCCACGTCTTCTTCCCTATGTACTTTAAGCATAATACACAACATAGCAGTTCTTCTCTTTCTACAAGTCGTCCTCGTCCTCGTCCTCGTTCTCTTTCTCACTCTCGCCATTGACTATCATCTTTCGCGTTTGTAAGCGTTGCTCTTCGCCATGGATGACCTGCCTCCTACTTTCCCTGGTGTTTTTGCCGAGTACCTTGCAAGCAGGATGGCAGAACCGCCTGCCTTGCGCCTGCCTTGGCTTTCATCTTTGATAACCGCCGCCACACACGTTACCTAGTCTGAGTCCTCGTCGATCCGTGCCCTAGCCCGGTCCACTGCCGTATCCCCAGCTGGTTTGCTACTAGCGTTATAAACAGGAGGCCGGTAAAAGAGGGCATCGTCGTCCTCGGCATCGAGCTGCATAAGGAACGTCTCCCACTTCTCAATAAGCTACATACACGGCATGATTAGTTGCGCATTCTTCTTTCTGAGCAGGACACCAAAAACTGTGAAGATTGGAAAACCAAAATCAGGGGCTTGTGCACGAACCTCTTTTTGTGCCTCCACGGAGCTTTCCAGGAAGGTCTCAACGCCGCTCTTGAAATCTTCCACTTTCTCTTTTTCAAACCGATCCAGCTCGTTTCTCATCAACCGACCCATGTCCTCGAAGAGTAGCCGAGCTTGGTGTACTTTTTTCTCAGCGTCCGCTACCTCAGCGTTAATTTGGTTGAGACGGTCCTGTTGGCTCTTGCCTTGCCGCAGAAGTTTGTCTTGGGACGCCTTCCGCTTCTGGAGCTCTGCATCTGCAGTATGCCAGCTGTAGAAAGCCTTCTGACGCTGTGAGAAGGCCTGTTTGATACTACCGATCAAACGAATGTACTCGTCAATGGTGATACCAAAAGTGAGCACATCCTGCTGAGCTTGGCGATCGTAGACATCGCGAATGGTCTCCTGCAAGTCCGACAGGGCCTCGAGCGGGCCGGACAAGCCAGGCGACAGCTCGACAGTAGACAAAGCGTGCAGGGACGAGGCAAACTCTCCTGCGGCTTCAGCCATTGCCTTGCGCTGGTTCACCATGGTGTCCATGGCCTTTAGCAGCGCTTTCAGTTGGTTTTCTAGTGCATCTAGGTAAATCTTGCGGTCATGGAACCACTGAAAAGTACAGTTAGCAAGGGGAGGCGACAACAAAGAAACAGTATATAGGGGCCGGGGGTTGGATGGGGCTTACATCATCCTGCTCGACAAACTTGACACCTCCACCAACGTTGATGCCGAGGCTACTCATGATGCCCTTGCTTTCGCCCAGATTAGGCTCCTTCCGCTCCTTGTGCTTCACATCGACATTGAAAGCCTCACTCTCGAGAAAAAGCTTCAAGTCGCCGTCGTGCTGCAAGGTCGGGTGCGCAGCAGCCTTGTTGAGCATCTTTTCAAGAGCCGCCCTTCTCGACTCCACGAAGTTGCTTTCGAAGCGGCCCATGGCCTGTTTCTCTGGTGGGGGAGGAACGACAACACCAGGGCTATTGGCATGCAGCTGGTTGTACAGCCACAAAAAATCGCGATAGCGCCTGTTGACAACGAATTCCCCTTGCTTGTAGGCCTTGGACGTAGTCTTGGGTATGGTAGTTAGCAATGGGTGCACGTATCTCTGGACATGACAAAAAAGGACCTGGGAAGATGTTACCTTTGTCCTGACGCTGTACTCAATGTGTGACCCTGTAGCGCCGCCGACCTTATGTGGGTCACCGACGGTAATGGAAAACGTCGGTTTAGCAGCCTGCTCAACGCTGACACTTGGCCGGCTCGAGGTTCT
Source organism: Sporothrix euskadiensis (assembly GCA_019925375.1). Classification (NCBI taxonomy): domain Eukaryota; kingdom Fungi; phylum Ascomycota; class Sordariomycetes; order Ophiostomatales; family Ophiostomataceae; genus Sporothrix; species Sporothrix euskadiensis. Next base: position 51,071 of record JADHKQ010000059.1, read on the forward strand.
AACTGGGCTTGGCTGTGCTGCAGCAACGGGAGGCGGCGCCCTTGGAGACCTGCCATAATTGACATCGGTATCGTCGTCGTCAATGTAGTGCGGATCCGGCAGGCCCCTAGCTGAGCTGCCCGGCGTTGTCGGCATGGTTGCACGCACCGGCACGGATAGCTCCTTCGAGGGGGGCGCGGGCGGCGACTCCAGGCCTCCGGTGCCAGGGCCTTCGCCGCCAGCCTCCGTCGAGGCACTGCCGGCCGATCCCAGCGGGCCGAGCGGATCGTCCTCAACCGCCTGTAGACGCGTGGGTTGGGCAACAAGCCTGCGAGGCGTAATGCGCGAGGGCCGCCCTCCCGAAGAAGACATGGTCGACGATGGGGTCAAGGAGGCTGGCTTGCTAGCCGCAGTCGATGAGGCTGTTGGTGCGTCGTCATCTTGTGCTTTCGTGGTGGTAGATGCTGATTGAGGGGGAGTGTCGGCCCACGGGGCCTCTTCAAGGGGGTCCATGGCAGGCAATGAGATCCTGGCCGGTTAGAATTGCAAGACAAATGCGCAGGAAAGTGGATTGTGGTTGTTGGCTGGGCTCACTGCTTGGTGCTTGTGTGCTTGTACTTATCGTTGGTGATGCGTACCGTACGAGATTGGGAATCAGGAATCAAGGCCAAGCAACAGTGTTGCTAGAAAGGAGCCATGGGGGGGGCCTGTGTCTTGCTGCGGCTTGTCTGAGTCGCCTGGCTGGGAAAAGCGTTTAGGACGGCTGCTGGCTGGTTGCTGGCTGTCTTACTCCGTGTGATAGCTCCATTGCACTGTGCAGACACACCAAAACGGGGGGGTGGGTGGAACAGCAGCTTGTGTGGGGCGCTGAGTGCGGTCTCGCGGTCTGCTGGCACTGCCAGTAGCTCAACTGGTGCACAGTGTGCACAAACTCCGAATATTGGCATCTGCCTGCTCCTGTCGGAGCACGGTTCCCCACCGAGCCCACCTACCTACCAAGCTCCAGTAACTAGTGAAAAGTGACGTGAAGGCCTCAGCGAGGGCCTCTACTGAGTATCTGTAAATAAACTTTGAATATGTTCTGAGATTGACGGCAGAGATTGACAACCTGTCGCAAAGTGACTCGGCATAAGGCGATATACAATGAGTTCGCCAGTAAATATTGTTTCTGTCACATGGCACACCAAATTCCTTGAAGCTTACTAGGGACAGCGCAATGCATGTGAGGGAGAATTTAGAATGGAGGCATTAATTCGAATACACGCACAAGTAGATTCATGAAAAAGAAGAATCGATAGCCACCGCGGATGTCCGTTGCGATCCCCGCTGCGTCTCAAATCAATACCGGGCAATAAGAGGCTTCCTTTCCGATCCCAACCGTATTACGCCGTTCCCACACGCGCTGGCCCGACCAGATACCATTTATGAAAATGAATTAAAAAATGAAAGGTTTGCCCTCCGCTAACTCACGGGTCAAAACACCCGCTTGCGACAACGAGATTCATCCTCGTGAACTCGGCCCGCAAAATCGGCGTCTTTTTCGTGGCAAATGCACTGATCTGATCAGGCGTTATTGTCACCTCCTTCCCCTTCTTCTTCCCTGCAACGTTGTTGTTGGCATTAGCAGCGTTGCCTGCTGCGCCTGCTGCCGTGGCCGGCGATGGCGGCTGGCCGCCGACTGTGATGCTCCGGTCTTGAGAGCTACTCCCCGCAGCAGGCTCGCCGCCTGCCCCGGCAGCATCTGCTGGCTGGGCCGATGACGAGGTTGCTGCACCAAGTAAAGCCGATGCCTTGCTGGCATCCTTTGGGAGGTTAATATCCCAAAGGCGGAGGGTGCCATCCAGGCCGCCAGAGACAAGAACTGTTGATTCAGCACTGAAGCTCAGGGACGATATGCCGCCCTTTGCGTGGCCCCGGCACCGTTTGATGCGGGTCCCCTTTGTGATGTCCCAGATAATGATGTTCCCACCAATGTCTGCACTCGCGAGTATTCTTCCATTTGGTGCACACTCCAAAGCAGTGATGTAGTCTGTATGGCCGGTAAAGACACGCACACAGTCGCCTTTGATGACGGACCACATACGGATCGTTTTGTCCGTTTCGTCGGATGCCGAAAAAACATAGGTCCCGTTCGGGTGCCAGGCAATGGCTGAAACACTTGTATTGTGGCCCACAAGCAGCCGCTGTGCCGAGGCGTGATCTTGCGTGAAGATGCGCACGGTCTTATCCCAACCAGCGGTCATAAAGTAGTGGCCATGCGGGCTCCAGAGCACACGGAATACAGGGCCCGTATGAGACTTGTAAACACACAGGCACGACCAAACATCTAGGCTCCACAGGCGGACGGTGCCGTCGGACGAGGACGACAAAAGAAGCTTCGAGTCCGTCTCAACCGGCGGTTGCTTCTCGTCAAACGGATTGTATTTGAGCCCAGACACGGCGTCAGAAAAGGAGAGCCCATATACTGGGCCCGAGTGTCCGATGAGTTTCCTGTTGTTTGTTTTGTCTGAATCACCCAGCATGCGGCTTTTCAGTGCCTTGCCATCAATACTCCAGACACGGATGTACGAGTCCATCGTGCCGTAGGCGACAAGCTGGTGATCTTTTGAGAAGGCCATAGAAGAGACACTGTCGTCGCATGAGTTAATACAGGCGGAAATGGTGCAGATTTTGAGGGGATCCACGTTACTAACCTCCCGCATGTATTGTGGAAAGTGAACATGCACACCGAGACCGGGACACCTACACCTCCGGTTCGATCCTCGATCTGGAAACGATCGCGGCTCTCACGGATCTTCTGCATTTCAATAACAACATCCCTGGCACGGGACGGTGGTAGGGGAAGATCAGTGCGTGAAGGCCCATCAGCACCCTCCTCTTGCTTGATCTTTGCGTCAAATTCGGATACAAGAGACGGGACGCCTGCTGCCGGCGGTTGTCGTTGATCTTGCTCTTCAAGCTCGGCACGCACGTCGTCGCGTAGTTCAAGCTCCATGGGCAGTGGGCCAAGCTTCAACGCCGCGTGTGTGTCCAGGATATCACGGTTGCTGACACCTGTGAACACACCGGGGATACCTTCCTGAACATCTGCTTCGTCCAAATCGGCATTCTGGGCACGCCGAGCGATCGCTTCGAAGCTATAGGGTTCGATAGGCCCACGGGCTGTGGAGTCGACCTGGCAATACGTCTGCAGCAACAGCGTGATGACGCTTCCTCCCGCATCCTCTTGGCGCTCGAGGAACCCAAAAAGCTGGGAGCTAACGTGCTGGTTTAGTGGGATGCGGTATTTGCTACTGCGGTAGATCTTTGTCGTAGAGTTTTCGGCAACGTGGATGGGGAGCTGGACGGTTTCGAAGGCGCGTAAGTCGTCGGCGTGTGTGCTCTCAAAGTCGGACCATAGGTCTTTTAAAAATAGCTTTGACTCCTGTACATAGTTTTGTTCGACCATGTCTAGAAACGAGTACACAAAAATGGGCCATAGAAGCTTGCTCAGCTCAAACTGATGGGGAAAGCGGAGTCAGTACGTTACATCATGCCGTATAACGCATGCCTTTTAAACATGTACATGCCGTGGCTAGTTGGGCCATTCTTACCTTGTACAGGTCGAGCCCATTCTCGATCCAGTCCTTCAAGAGCTGAAAGGCCTTGGCATAGCGCTCAGGTCCCATCTCATCAACCTTTTTCCGAATCGGCCGGCCATCGGAGTTGACATTTGAGGACTCTTTTCTGAATGTCGCCTCGGTTTTCGTGAATCCCTTCTTCAACAGATAGTCCGTTACCTGTGAGTACGGTGAAATACGGTCAGTATGTATTTAGAAGCAATGCGATGCGCCCAAAAACCAAAGAGCCGGGAGGACCAAATGATGATCTTACAATCTTGTTCAAGTCTGACGGCGAGTTTGCTGATGTTTGGGATGCCCCCGTGCCACTGGCAGCGGAGGAGCCAGCGCCATGCTGGCCGCCATGCCCATTCGACGCCGACATTGCTGAGCCCAGATACGCCGTGCCCAATGTTCTGTGCGCAGAATAGAACTCGTTGGACGGAGCGTCTATAGCATCGATTGCGCCAAGCTTTGTCGGTGGTTAATCGGGTAGATCGTGGAGAGAACGCGTGATAGGAGGAGGCAAGTAGACGTGGTCGCGAAGGGTTCAATCGACAAACAGTAAGGCTCGCTGGCTCGGTGACGCGTCAAAGGAAAATGGTGAGTGCGCGGGGATTTGTGCCTTCGTAGTTTGATGCAGGCAGATGGAGACTGTGTGTGTGGTGTGACGATGTTGTCGAGAATCACGATGGTTACTAATTATCGTTGGTTCTTAGGAGTGGCCGATAATACACATGAGGCTGGTCTGAGCTGTGAGATGCCTAAAGAGCCAGAGAGGAATTTCGAATTGCAAATTGAGCTTTCATATGGATATATGCATAATAGAGTTATAATCGTTTTATCGGTGTAGTGCTCCTGGCCCAGCGTGCCATTGTGGGGTACGCGACCCTAACTATTACGACAATTTCGAAAGCTACTCCGCGACGTGAAGTGGCATTGGCAATCCAAAGCTTTTAATATATATTTTCCGAATCCACGTCTAGAGATGGATGACTCACCGGGCATAGAAGCGGACAGAAAGCCAGCCGTTATCGACGTGCACAAGCCGTACACACTCGCTGAGCGTTTCCAGCAGTTAGCTGAGATTGACAATGTGCGTGGCACTTCTTCCACTCGCTCCTCCTCTTCAAGCTCACGGACAAGCTTCTACCCAGGTTCTTGTTGTTATTGTCTGCAATCCATAGGGACGTCCAACTAACTTTGCGTGTGTCCCTTGACTTCCAATTTATTATACAGGATATCATCAAGCTCATGGCACTCGCTAACGACACGATCCGGCCTTTGTCTTCTCCCGATGGTGCTTCGGGCCCGGGGGCAGCGACAGAAGCAAACAGCGCCCACACAGAAGCACAGGTCGCGGCTTTTAAAGAGGCCATGGAAAGCTTTATGACTACGCTACATTCGGTTGACGTACGGCTCAAGCGACAGATTTGGGGTCTCGAAGAGGCTGGGCTGATTTCCCTGAAAGAGTCCAAGGCGTCCGGGGTCTCTCTGGAACCGAACGGTGTTGGCGACATTGGCAGCCTGGATGTTGGTTGGCTGAACAGCAGGAGCAACAAGGTCGATCGCGACATGGAGGCCGAGCTGTGGGCCACGATGAGGACAACGGTGGAGCGTCTGGGCCAGAATGGACCTGGCCAACAAGAGACGGGTACCACAAAGTGACCGATCTACACGGGCGTCCAGCCGAACATAGAGAGGCAATCTTTTGAGGCACGTACCGATAATGGTTCCTGAGAACACCTTGAAGGTCACCGGGCGTGGCAGGCATTAGGTCAATGTATCCCGAAAGACGAGGGCACTGGCGCACCGGCACATCGACGTTCTCGGTCTACGGAGCGCTACCACGGGAGCTGTTGCGGCAGGCTATATGGCTCCGCGGAGTCCAGATTGTCTGGTGCCGATGCATTCCGACTTGCGTGTGGCAATTTTTGGGGCGGTTTATGTTGTATTCCAGATCTGCACTTGAAGCAACATCGAACTTCGCATTATGCGCCGGGGCTGACGGGGCCGCGCCGTGTAACAAGTGCCGGCTGCAAACTCGCACTTTTCACGGGCAGCTATGAGTGCCGATAACGGACGGCTTTGTTATCGTCTGTTGGCTGGGCTGAAGCTGGCGCTTTGTGTTGCACAAGTTGAGCGCGCCATCAGATAATAGATGCTTCCTTATCGGCACGTAGAGCCGTGGCCTTGGCCCAGCTAGGCCTCAACGCGAGACATTTGTCTAGATAAGTTATTGTTACTCTGCAATACAAGGTTGAAGTACCAGTCGCCTGTTCAGGCCAATCCTGCATGCATACTCTACCTGTCTACCAAGACTGGTTTCTCAGGGGGCGGTAACGCCTTTAGGCGTAATTAGTGGCATGCGAGATAAGGCTTTGAGCGCAAATCCAAGCGAGATTCTTCACGATTGGTTAGAGGTTCGAGGATCTATGCTAGCGCTCTCGATGTTGAATTGATGCTACAAAGTCCATAAATCTCATCTCGTGAACCTAGAACGCCTCCAGGTGGAAGCTGCAAGGCCCTATGTTTAGGCCAACTGTGTGTGGCCTCACGTACTTTGTATTGCAACTTCTTTTCTTCTTTGGCTATTTACCAATTTTTTTTTTGGCAATCCCTCAATTTCTTCTTCTTTCCCTCTTTTCCCTCTTGCCAGTTGGCCAACGGCGGCGGCGTTCCGCCACGTGGGACGGGGTAGTCCGCCCTTTCCCCGAGCTCCCTAACAACGTAACAGTAACCTCGCGCCCAAAACACGTCTGGCCACGATATCTTGCATGCAAAGGCGTCGGTCTATATGGAAATGTTTTGCACAGCGTAATGTGTATTTCGAGTGTTGTACGGGGCATAAAGAACACATATGCGGATAGGGTTCCCCAAACCCGTTACCTTCACACCGGAGACATAGCGACATTATGCTGTGTACTCCGTATTGGCTTTTATCTCATAAGAGCTGAGTTCCGTATCTGACCTTATCTTTTCCCCATTCCCTCCCTCTCCCCCCTTTTACACCCTTAATTCACCTTTCGTTATCTGGAGATAGTCAAGGCACATGTGAAAGCTGAGAGCCTATCGAGCGAAAAGGTGTTACTAAATGCATGATTTGACCGACTCTTCAGGCGTATTTCTCACCCTGTCACAGGCCCATTTCTTCCCGCGTAAAAGTCTGGCTGCTTTCTCGCAACTGATCGCCTTTGTTCACAATCAATCGCACACTCTCCCTGTCTTATTGTCTCTCTGTTTTCATCTGCTTTTTTTTTTTTTTTTTTTTGGCTCCCACCACACTCTTTTCTACCGGAACCCTTGCTGTTTAGCTGCCCCTTCATCACACATAACTCACGTCCTGCTAGTTATAGTTGTCCCCTTTTCTTTTACTATACGCATCATTCTCTTGACGTGATTTCTTTCTTCGTCTTTTCCTTCCTGCTTCCTCTTTCTGCTTACTTGGTATGGGTACCACGAGCTCGCCGGGTGGCGCAGGTCCCATTACCACGTTCGCGGTGACAACCATCGCCGTCACAACCGTGATTGCTTTGCTTCAATGGGCCCTCTACCCGCGCCGTATAAAATCCATCACCAGCCCTCTTCGATCCGTCCTACCACAGCTATCGAACGATCAGATATCGCAGCTAGACTATCCGCCTGATATCTTCCCCGGGGCCCGAGACGTTGCAACGCCGGTAAGTCGTGGCCATACTGCAACCCTGTTGGTTTATTTCCTCGGCCATCCGCCTAACTTGCCTGTCAGTATGGCTCTATCCGTGTATACGAGTTTGGACCGGCCACTGGCCGTAAGGTCTTGATGGTACACGGTATCTCGACCTCCTGCCAGACTCTCGGGCGCGTTGCCCGCCAGCTTGTCGACTGTGCCAGCTGCCGAGTCATGCTCTTTGACCTGTTCGGTCGTGGCTATTCCGATGGCGTCGGCGACCTGCCGCACGATGCGCGTCTGTACTGTTCTCAGATGCTGTGTGCACTCGCTTCCTCGCCTCTTCCTTGGACTGGCGATAATGCCTTTGACCTCCTTGGCTACTCAATGGGAGGCGGGGTGGCTGTTCATTTTGCAACTGCCTTCCACAGCATGATCCGGTCCCTAATTTTGCTCGCCCCGGCTGGCCTTATTCGGCCGCAGCGTTTTGGCATGGCTGCCCGCCTCATCTTCACATCCGGCATAGTTCCCGAGCGTCTTTTGGCATCCGTCACGCGCCGCCGCCTTCGTAGACCACTCGCAAGCGGACAAAAGGCAAAACAGCAACGGCTTTTGGCAGAAAAGGAGTCTTTGTCAGCCCCCGCCATGGACAAACACACCATGGAGCCGCTCGAAATGGCCGTTGCAGAGGCTACAGACGCTCACGGTGCTGCCGCAGAACCTGATCATCCAGAGCCCCAGGGCGTCATCTGGAGCCTGCAGGTGGGACGTTATGTTCGGTGGATGCTGGCCCATCACGACGGCTTCGTCCCTGCCTTTATGAGCTGTATCAGAGACGCACCCCTGGTAGGCCAGGAGGCCTCCTGGACCGAACTAGCACGGCTCGTAAAGGGTGGTGACGCGATGACCGGAGGGCGCAAGCTCCCCCTATGTGTTGTCCTTGGCCGCCATGATGATGTTGTGGATGCGTGTGACTATGAGCAAGACGCATTGCCGCTTTTTGACGGACCCGGGGCAGATAAAGTAACTTGGACAATGGTGCCGGGTGGGCATGACTTCCCCATGACTTACTCGAGACATGTGCTCCGGGTCATATTTGAATTCTGGGGCGAACGAGGCACCGTCATGACGAAACTACAGGCAGAGGACGGTAGAGAATCAGCAATCGGGGATAGCACCATAAAGACGAGACAATCTACAAAGGCCGGGAAAAAAGAAAACGATAAGCAGGAGAACGGCACCTGTAAACCGGTGAGTATGGAGAGCATCATATAGATGAATGCACGTACCAAGGCCGTGTGTGCCGAACATGGTGGGAAATCAATCTGTCACGACTCGAGATGGGGAAACACGCACCATATGCATATACATATTCGGATGTGGATGGGCTTGAGGCTGGCCCCCAGTACGTGTTTTCATTCTGCTACGTGTGGGTTGGGATCTTGTATCCGGCGTCGCTTTTACAAGACCCCACAACAGTGAGTAGAAGTTTTTGCCGCAGTATCCCCATAGACTGGCAATATACCCAGTTAGTTTTATACAGATTTTAAAGTATACAAGGCAAAGAAGAAGAAGAAGAAAGAAAAAAGAAAGAAAACATAAAGACTCGCTGGAAAATGAAAATGTTGCGCATCATAATATTATATAGATGGAGAAAAAAGTCTGAGGGGAGGGATATATAGTAACCCAAATAGAGCCGCCCATTGAACCGAGAATTGTTTTATCAGGGTTGGGAAAGAGAGAAGAGAGCAATAAAAACAAAAGAAGACAAAGGAGTTGGGGGGGAGGGGGGGGGGGGGTGGAAGCACAGGGCTAGAAGATCGATCAACGACAACTACTTGTCAAGAGCTTGACTTTGGCACTGCAATCGGTTAGAACAGAAAAGAGAGGAGGCAAGTACCTTGCCAGGGTCAAGAAAGAACTGTCAAGGTAAAATTGAGGGGAAAGAGGTTGACATACCATGCTCCAATAAACACCACGCTGATTGAGAAGGCTGAAGTGGCTGCCTTTCTCGAGCACCTCGCCGTCACCCAAGACGTAGATCACACCAGCTTTTTGAATTGTACTCAGACGATGTGCCACGGCAACGGTTGTGCGGCCTTGTACGATGCGTTCAAATGTGGCCTGGATCATCTTCTCCGTATCCGAGTCGAGCGACGATGTAGCTTCGTCCATAAGCAGCACACGGGGGTTGCGCAGAAGTGCACGGGCAATGGCCACGCGCTGCTTTTGCCCGCCCGAAAGTGAGATTGCACGACTGCCGAGGTCGGTGTTGTAGCCATCCGGCAAAGACACAATAAAATCGTGAATAGATGCATCACGACAGGCCTGGATAAGGTCGGCCTCAGAGACGGCGCTCTCGTCGACTCCAAGCAGCACATTTTCTCGGACTGTACCCTGGAAAAGAGCCGGCTCCTGCGCAACCAACGACAGCAGCTTCCGGTATGTCTGGACGTTGACCTCAGTGATGCCCCGTCCGTTGCAGAACACGGCGCCCTTCTCTGCATCATAAAAACGCTCGAGCAGCGCGATATTGCTCGTCTTACCTGAGCCTGATGCGCCCGCAATGGCTGTGAACTTGCCCCGCTCTATAGTCAGGTTGATGCCACGGAAAATGGGTACGTTGCGGGTTGGGTAGCGGAAATGGACATTGCGCAGCTCGATACAAGCACCGCGATTGCCGATGCGGGCGTCGTCTTCCGCCTTCGTATCTGGGACGGCCACCATACCAGAAGATAAAAGCCTGGCAAGCGAGTGAAACGGCTTGGGCATGTCAGCATCTTCCTAAGGGGAGAAACGGGGGAGAAATGGGAAGGAAGCAGAGAGAGTGAGAGACAATGTGGGGGAGGGGTGCGTCGAAGTACGAGTAGCCTACAGTTACTCAATGAGAATATGAGAGTCTTGAAGCGTGCCTTTTTAAATGCATTCTTGAAGTGTTCGGTGAGTAGCACCTCATACCGTTTGCAGATCACCTCCTCGAGCGTGAGTGCCGTGACAGTCCGGAAAGCATCGATGCTCTCGGCCGCCCACTTGGAGCTCTCGGCGAACACGGCGGCATTCATGCTCTCAAACTCGATTTCGTACCGCATGCGGTAGAATCCAGAGATGATCACCAATGGCACAACAACGGCAAAAGCAAGTAAGGCCAGTTTCCAGCCGAAAACGAACTAGATGGTCAGTGACCCAATGATGGTGAAAACAGATGTTGCTGCCATGGACATGTTACCGCCGAGCAGCTGCCGTAGCTGCTTCGGGTCGCCGCCCACATGGTTTGTCAGGGTGCCCGATGCGTTTTTCTCGTCGTCAAAGAATGCGATGCGTAGTTGGACGATAGACACAAAGTATTCCTCGCGGTAGATCGCGCAAATGAAATGTTCTACATACGTGGAAACAAAGCCGAGGCCGCAATAGGCGACACCATTACCGATAGCCAGAACGAAGAACATGAGCGCGTTGAAATTACCGTCGTGGATCACCTGGCTGATGCTCAGGCCGGCGAAGCCATCGGCTATCTGAGTAAGCTCGCCGAAGAGTACGACCAACTTGGCAAAGAGGTACGCCTGCAAGGGGGAGGCCGTTGCCGCACCCGCAGCAAATACAACCAATGCGGCGTAGTATGGAAAACCTGACCGCTGTTCATAGAACAATCGACCGAAGCTTTCAAAGAAGTTCTTGTTTTCCCACGCGGCGCCAGGCGACTCGACAGCCCCGGAGGCCAGAACGCCGTCGGTACCATCTAGGATGTCATCCGAAGCGTCGCTTGCAACCTTTTTGTCCCCGGCCTGGACAGTCTTGTCTTCGGCCACTGCACCCGCGACATCGTCTTCACTGACAGCAATTGCTTTTTTGGCGGCACTACTGTCATCTCCTAGAGACAGCTGCTGCGCAGTCACAAGACGATGGTATACACCGTTTTCATCGGCCAGCATGCTTTCGTGCGTGCCCTCCTCAACGCACTGGCCTTTTTGGAGCACAATGATCTTGTCGGCCGACTTAATCGTAGACAGGCGATGAGCGACAGTGATTGTTGTGCGGTTGCGAGATACCTTGTCGAGTGCGGCCTGGACAATACGCTCACTGCGCACATCGATGGCCGAGGTTGCCTCGTCCAAAATGAGGATCTTGGGCTTCTTCACAATGCTTCGAGCAATTGCAATGCGCTAGCGCTGGCCACCGGAAAGCTTGGCACCAGATTCACCCACGCGCGTCTGGTACCGATCCGGGAGGCGGTTGATAAACTCATCGGCAAAGGCCTCCTTGCATGCTTCTTCAACCAACGCCAACTTTTCGTCCTCGGGTGCGTTCTCGTACGTTGAACCAACCAAGCCAAAGGCCACATTATTGAAGATCGAGTCGTTGAACAGAAAGGGCTCTTGCTGCACGAGTCCGATCTGTGAGCGCCACCACTTAACGTTGATATCGTCAAGACTGTGCTCGCACGTAGAGACAGAGCCTTTGAGTTCGATACGGGGGAGGTCGGCAGTAGCGGCTTCGGTGTTTGTGTTTCCGACCACACCACCGCCCTTCTCGTCGGCACCGTTTGACTCGTTTGACTTGTCCTCTTGCTGCCGCTTCTTGCTCTTTTTGCTTTTTGTGCTCTTCCTCGCACCTTTTACAGCCTTCTTCTGTTGTATTGTCAGCTCCTTCTCTTCAGCCTCATTTTCCTTGTCTTTTTGGACCACCTTTTCAATCATGTATTGGTTGTCCCGTAGGCTGTACCATCGCTCAACAAGGCCAATAATGGTACTCTTGCCGGAGCCCGAGGGCCCTACAATGGCGTTGACTTTGCCTGCAGTAATGCGAATGTTAAGCCCGTCGAGCACCTTGACGTGGGGGCGAGACGTGGGGGCGACCTGGGTAGGCAAAGTCGACGTTTGAAAAAACAATGTCTTCCGTTGCGGAGACGTCAGGATCGGTTAGGTGTCCCGTTTTGGGCCGTGGGGCATCGATGACGGCAAAAAACTCTCCGGCAGCCACCATGGCCTTGGAGGCAGCAATCAGCGGCGTAGCAACACGCTCCATAGAGACAACGGTGGTGATGGCATGCGGATATTGCCAAAAGACTCGGAGGCAATAGAATTGGCGACAGTCTCGGCACGCGTCAAGCTGGCCTCGGCCTTGACAACGTGAGGCAGAACAATAGAAATGACGACGATGATGTAGAGCAGGATGGAGGATATAACCAGAGTGAGGAGCCAGCTGTAGGTGAAGGCGACGATAATGGAGGCGAGAATACAAGCGGTGAGCTCGACAAAGGTACCGAGATTCTCAGAGATGCCGAGTTGCAAGAGTGTTGGCGGAGGTGGTGATTGTGTTCGCGGCGGCTCCAGAGGGCATAGAGTCGAGGACGTGGATAGTCTGGCTGAAGAGACAGCACAGGTAGTCCAAGCGGATAGCGGCTGACATACGGGCGCTGATCATACGGAAGCAAAACTTGTTGATGTAGTTGAGGACGAACCGGGCTAGGAATAGGATGAAGATATACAGAGACTGCTTGTTGAGGCTGTTCCGGAAGGCGGCGGCATCTAGAAATAGGTTGGGTTAAGTTAGGTCCTGGCCGGGGAAACAGGTGTGGCTAGCACCATGACGAGTGACGATGAGGGCCACTTACCAGCACTGTCGCCGGTAGCAGTACTGACATTTCCGGCCAGCTTTCCGAAGACGACATTCAAGAGCGGAAGCGTCTGGTAGCAGGTCATTGTTAGCCGGGGCACAGAAATAATGCGAGACGAGGGGCAGAGAAAAAAAAAAGAGAAAGGGCATAGGGAAGGGAAAGAAGCCGTACTATACCAGATCCGATGGAGGATACACAGGCGGCCACCATCAAAAGCCAGTCGATTTTCTTGGCGTAGGAGAAAACGCGGATAAAGTCTTTGAAGGTGGGTTGACGCTCCGGTGGGGTGCCGGTCGTTTTCGGTGGTGCTGGCGCCTGGCCGGTAGCAGCGCCGGCGGTAGCATCATCATTGCTCTTCGCGATCCCGGCGCCGGTATTGTCGACAGAGCCAGATACAGACGGCGCACGGCTGTTGTCAAGGGAGCCAGGCACAGCTGCGGGCTGCTGCAGGGCCTCGGCGGCCATCGTGCCGTCTTTTTTTACGCGGTTGTCGATGCAGGGGAGTGTTGATTGGCTAAGGTAGTGAGATGCACGCAGGCGCTGCTACCGTCATGGTAGAAACTGGCGCTGGTGGGAAGAGAAGAATGGAGATGAAAGGGATGATATTCAAAAACAAAAGAAGTCGTGGGAATGTCAACCTTGGGAGAGTAACAAATGTATATAAAAAGGGGAAAGAAGGAGCGGACGAAGAGAAGGAAGGGGTAAATGCCAAGGTTCAGGAAGGAGGTGGCCTTCAACTATGTTCTTTGTAAAAACTCGGCCGTACAAATACAGATCCAGAAAAGAGGACAGAGATGCAGTTGTTGGAAAGATTTAGTGGTGGCCGAAAAAACAGACAATTCGGATGCGATGGCTGGCCATACACGGCAGACACGAAATAAGGAATAAGAAATAAGGAATAAGAAATAAGACAGGGAGAGATGTGCCGTGGCCGACAGACAGTCCCGGTCTGCAGTCCTGTTCCTGTACTCCGTAATTACTTTACAAGGAAAACACGGTGGAAATGGGAGCCGATTATTACGCCTCAACGACCCCTACATTATGAGTGCTCAATGTACGAAAGTATTTTACGTACAGTATTTTACGACGAGCTAGGAGCCACATTGGGCGCAAAAAAAAAGCCCCGGCTTGGGGCAAGGCTACAGCACTCATCAGCGCCAGGACAGTTGTGGCGCGTGCCAAGACACGTGCCGTTTCCGGCCGCCACCCACATGGCTGTCGTTTTGTTGGCAACTGGTCGTTGGCAACTGGTCGTTCGTTTGACTGTCTTCTGGGCCTACTTGCCCATCTACCAATTGCATATGTCTTGCTCTCAAGCACGCAAACAGCCTCGACATTCCTCCTGCTAGAGATCGGACTATTACCTTTCCAGCGTGCACCTCAAACTGGCTAAAGATACGTTTGCCAGTCTCTCTGTATACCCGGGTCTATGACTACGATCTGCCTCTGGACGTGGTTTATAGTCACGTCGACTTTGTCCAATATTGTGTCAGGTATCACACATTATACTTTCTGTAATCAACACAAGCTACCAGGAAAGAGAGCGGTTGACGATGGGCTCATACCTAATAAGCTAGTTTGTATATCGTCTTAGTATATCCCACGTGGCATAATTACGGACTACGGAGTATGTGCTACAGTCACGGTGTGCTCTTTATTGATCCTCCCAGAGACAGAATATACCCCGGAACCATCCGGTGCCGCTCCGCTGCCTGGCCAAACCGACCTCGAACCGCGCTCGCCACCCGAGCTATTAACGTGTTTCCGCCGCGCCGTTAGTTAGTGTCTGCTAATAATACAAACAACACACACTTGACAGGCGACCGGCACTCGCCGAGTTACACAACGGTCATATACAGCATATAACGAAATTCCACTTTCTATAGAATACCTGAGCATCTAGCTCAGTTGTCGGCCACACTGGCTGTACAGCGTAGTAGGTTTGTCTGTCCATCTTCCGTTTCGTCTGCCTTCCCCCGTCCATCCGCCATTGCCGATCCGTTTTCTCTTCTCTTCTCCTCTCCTCTGCACCGAGCCGCCCCCCCAGGCCTAAAGATGGGAGGGATACATCTACGAAATATGAAGTATTTTTATGTCGCATAGATATGTTAGAAAGCTCAGTCTACTACTCCGTACGTACTCCGTACATATATACTGTGCTAGTCGTAAGACGGTGCGATACAGAGTGTCGTGTCTTATCGTTGACAGCAGCTTCGTGCGCTCGCGCCCCTCGGAGGTCAAAGCACAGGTTTGGCTTCGCTTCTTTGTGGGATAAACTGCAGCAAATTACGTCGATGGCTGTTGGCTGATAATTTAGCTAGTACACTCACTCTCGCGCCAACATTTACACAGCCTGGACAGTAATAATACACTTTCTCAGGCTCTGCTCAAGCCCCCTTTTCCAATTGCCCATATCTTCTGCGGCCGCACTCGTAGACGCACGGAGTTAACTGCATAAAAAGGAATGGGAATAAGACGAAGAAAGACGCCCAGTCATCCGAATTACGTGATGTGCGGCCGCAAACCCGCATGCACCTGGTATGCCTCGACTTGAATCTGAATTTAACACTCTCAAATCCTGCTTCAGGATCATGCACAGTGGATAGCTTGCGCGAACGCAGCACCTGCAAAAGCTGGCCATAAAAGCGGCGGCAATGTAGCCCGGTTACTGCTGAGTACGAGGTACAAAGGATCTGACGAAGTGGTGATCCAACACATATGTCGTACTTGCATAGAAAATAATCTTATTGTGCACGGTGCACATTAACGCTGGAGCACGCACGGCCTAGCCATGCCAATACTAGTGTGTCGTGGGTTGTATTATTGTTTTGTAACGTTCGACGTGCTACTATGTCGTATTGACATTTAACGTCGCCGGCCACTCTGCCATTACTACTATTAGTATCAGATTGCTGTTTCGGTCAAGGTTATTTATTGTCTTTGTGGGCCTAGCCACAATTTGCCAATTGCCGCCGTGCACAGTCTCATATTAGATGCTTATTTCTTGGGGTTGTTCTTATGCTGCTACAGCATCTGGCTTTTTTTTTCGGTGGCAAAAAGCCATCTTCTTTCCACACTGTAGCGATTCTATTTTTCCCGGTACCAAACATTCTACGGAGCACTTTTTTACTCCTCCGTAGAGTTTTCCCAGTCTCTTGGCCGTCCTTGGGCTCAAGCAGGGTATCGAGGGCAAGGACGATGAGACACGCAGGCAATTTTTCAGAAGCGCAGTCTCCGCAAATACAAGTACCGCGCATTGTGTGGTGGAGGCTGCTCACCCTGGCGCCGACAACGAGACATCATCGACGGCTAAAAAAGCCAGGCATAACCCAGTATGGATCCGATGCAGGGAGATGGATTTTTTTTAGCGATGCCCCTGGCGCCAATGGGGACGACGGCAAAGAAACCTGTGATGTGCAGGCCGCGGAAGATGTGCAAGTAGTAATGTCTCGGTCTGCGACAACTTCAATATGTTGGCGCATTACTCCCTTACTTGCACCAAATTCGTGGCTAACCAACACGTCAAACCACCGTAAGGGGGCTGTTAGTCGACAGGCGACATGGCGCAACCTCAAGTAACAAAGATATCGTCGAAAACACACGCAAATACAGCGTCAACAAATATGGAAATGATGTTCAGGGCAGCATGCTAGTTTCAGGCCAGCAATTGCACACCCCTCGAGGTACGTAATGGCAGGGCCCTCTTCGCGAGCCCAGCCCCGATGTGTGACATTGATGGCGTCCTCGCCGGGGAATGTGTGTATGTAGAACCATGATACATTAATCTCCCGCGCAGCTCGAGCCACGTGGCCGAGCAAACTTCTGGTTTGAGAAGCTATTAGAGTCGCCCGGCTGGCGGGCTGTCTCTTGGTTCGTTGATGTCGCTGCTGCTTGTCTGTTCAGCTCTTTAGTTACTTGTTGCTGTTTATTCTGTTATGGCGAGTTGACTAGTATCGGTGCAAGCCGCTCATTCTACCTGTGGTTCCATTGTACTATAAATGTATTTTCGAGGCGCCTCCTGGCTGAGTTTGGACGGTTGGAAAATAAATTCATCGTGCCTCATTTTGCATCACGAGTCGCGATTGGGCCAAGCGCAGAACGCCGGTTACACCTTCTCCTTTTCTTTCGGCATTCTGAATCCCGAACAGGCAAGGCCATTCAGACGACCCAAGCGGCAGGAGCCCCCCAGCGTCCCGAGCGCACGCACCAGGCTGTCGCGCTAGTGCAGGGAGGCTAGCGTAGCACGCAGACATCGTCCACGCTATTACAGGAGAATGGAGGTGTGTGGGACCGCTTCTCTCCCTGTTCTGTGCATACGGGCTCTGCTTCGTGCTTCTAAGGGGCTGGGCTTGCCCCTGCGGCCACTTCCATTTTAGACTTTTTTTTTATATCCAAGCAGCATGCAGATATTTATGAAGTATTACGGAGCACCTGCAGCTCTGCCACTTTATTTTCATTTATCTTCTAGACGCTGCCCTTCTCCCAATTTGTTCTCATTGCAATTGACTTCAGCTTTTCTCTCTCAACTGTTCCCTCATGTCTGCACCAACCCTTGAGCATCTTTCACCGTATCAACACGACTACCATCGACACACTACGACACTGTCGATATACAATCGCATCGATATATACCTTCATATATGATACGGCACTCAGCTTCCTGGACTGCTGCTCTTCGCCATTCTTCACTATCGCACCATTGGCTCCATCTGCCTTTCCGTCCCACCAACGACCAATACCCTTTGGTATCTTTCAGTCACAGCCTTACCACGCGGCTGCATTTGGGACTCACTCGCTTGATCATCCCTAACGTCACATCCGACCAGTTGCCAATTGTTTGCTTCTTGAGCTGCGCCGTGTTCTGCGTACTGGACAAAACACCCCTGGTCCACCCAGCCATTCTCCTGGAAGCTCTTTTGGGGCATCCTACTTTCCCAGACAGTCTGACGCACGCCCCGACAACTGGCTCAACAGCCCAATAACCTCTACTCCTTTTGTTACGCCTGCTACCAAGCGTTGCCAAGCCGCCTTGTTTTCCCTTGCGCCCCGGCGATTGTCGATCACGGCAAATTGAGCCTTCCGGGAACATTGAACTGCTTCGAGAACGATAGACTCAAGGCTTCAGGCGCAGAAAACGGCACACCCCGTCCCATCTTTCTTCGTCACATCCCGGGTTGCATTGTGCTTCAATTGAGTATCACAGGAACAACAGCCATTTATATCACACCTTCGTCCCATATCGCTCTTTCTTCTGTTCTGTTCAAGGAGGCCTAGAACGACACATAGAAAAAAACAACCTGGATTTGTTTACTTGCACTATCTTGCCTTCGGCAACCAACACGCAATAACCTTTCCCACGATGCCGGGCCTCATTCCTTTGATGCTCAATCCCGTGGCTGCTGGCAGCCGCTCCAGCGTCGTCTTTACACCATCTACACAGGCAAAGCGCCATTCCCGTGGCCAGAGTATAAACCACCTGCCTCTGCCCGTCGTCTCGCCTCTATCCCCGTCATTCCCTGCCATCACCTCCCCAATTGCATCACAGCGAGCTTCTTTGCCAGTGCCGCCGAAATCAAAACCCGCAAAGCGCCTTTCACTCGCCTCACCCACCGCTTTCCCTGTCCTCCCATACACACCTGAGGACTGGAAACGGGCCATTGCCGAAGTAAAGCGGCAACATGCAAACCGCAGGTACCATGCCTGCTTCACACGGTGCGACGAAATATTAGACAATATGAAAGACGTGGTATGTTGTTGTCGTGATCAAGTCTACTTTTTTGGCCGTGTGTCTTTACTTCCCACATCACCAGTCAAAATGCTAACAAGACGTTGCAGTCTAACGTTGAACCTGCGTATCTGATTTCCTTGCACTTTTATGCTGCTACCTCGATGGAGATGTGTGCTCGGCCACTCAACGCTCCCTCGACATACCGCGCCGACCTCATTCAACGGGCACGGGACCACTATGACGGGGCTAGCCAGCTTGTTAGCGACGCGGAGGAGTCGGCGCAGTCCAAGTTCCGGGCAGGCTTTTCTTTGCTCTCTCTGTCAAGCCCGCACTCGCCATCTGGCTCCATCAGCTCTGGCTCCGTCAGCTCCCGGGCCTGGACCTCAGAAACTGGTCTTTCTTCTCCCACCCCTTCTGTGTGCTCTTCGGAGGACTTGGATGCCAGGCTATATCAGTCGCATTTCCCCGCGCCTCCCAGCCTCTCGTCTTTTTCGAAACCAGCTCCCCGAAAGAAAGTGTCATTTGAACTCCCGAAGGACGAGCCAGTCATCTTTGAGCCTTTTATCCGCCCTGACTCTCCTACGCTTGGCTTTGACGATGAGTACTTTGCCACGGGCCTAGCTCGTCAAGAACTGCCACGGATCCCCAGTTGCACAAAGAAATCGCCAGTCTCCAGCCCTATGCTGCACCAGGCTGGCGATGACGATGCTACGCCGCGGGCCTCGAGGGGCTTTTGTGGCTTGGGCCACTCAACTCGCGGCTCTCTTGATGTGGATTCAGATTTTAATCGACGTTCGTTTCAGTTAGACAAATCAACGAGCCGTTACAGCGAACATCTTTCCAATCTAAAGTCTCGCCTTGCACAGCACAGGGCTAATCTCGAGGGCATCATCGAGAAGCCAGCCAGCAGCAAAAGCGACATTACAGACTGCAGCTTTACGCCAGTGGACGATTATGCACGATCTCTTGACCGGAAGGCCCGCATTGAGCGCCTGCGAAAGTGTGGCTGGCAGCGTAAGCGCTTCGACCCGAGCCGATACGAGGCTCTCCGCAATGCTGCCCTCTCCGAGCTTAATTGATGCTGGTTTCTGGGGTGGGAGGGTTTAGTCGGGGGCCACCCTTTGGGGTATTTTGGTGTCAACATTGTGTGTTTTCTTGTATTATACGGCATTGCATTGGGAAGCAGGTGGATATGGTTATGTGCTACGTTTTCTTCTGGTTTTTTTAGCGATGGTGTTTGGGATGGTTGTTTCTTTTTTGTATTCGACGAGCGGGGCAACCCGGATCTTATGTTTCTTTCTATATTTGCACATGCATGGTGTTTCTCATTTATCGTGCCTTTTCGCTACTCTGTGCTTGTTCTGTGCTTGAATAATTCGTTCGTGGGTGTTTGACTTGGGGGAGGGCTGGTGGTGGCTTCCGGTGCTATTTGCTGTTATTTGCGACCGTGAGGTACGGGTAATCTTACGTCTATCTTTCTTTCCTTCTGATCATTATATTTCTCATAAACCCAAAACCCCCTAATCGATAATACCAGCAAGGGCTCATGTCCAGATCCATACCAAAAGAGAAGGGAGAGCATGAAAACATAGAAATGCACAGGGCGCAACGTATGCCTTGATCTACTTGGTGTCACATAGAAACTCAAATTGGCCTTAATAACAATATACCGCCACCACGGCGCACGTTTATAGACGGTAAAAAAGAAAAAAAAAGACGCACAAAATGGCGAAATGCAGACAGCAATCATACCCAGGAAACTAAAGATCAACCAGCCAAAAAAGATATCCAACGTGCATGAACTCGTCATATGCGCATATGCAACCACCGACGGTAAAATATCATTCCTCAAGGTGAGCCCTGCTTGCTGGCCTCTTCGACCTCCTTGCGCACCTCCTCCTGCTGACGCATCTCGCGAACCTTGGCCATAACAACCTCGCGGAAGATGGCACCCTTCACCTTTTGAATGGTCTGCTTGGTCCTGTCACTGGGGCCGCTTCCAGCAGCGCTGCCGCCGTCAGCCCCGTCGTTCTGAGTCGCCGCGACGGCTGTCATCTTCTGGAGCGGCGTTGGCATGTCGGTTTGCATGTCGGAGTTTTCTGGATCATCCTCCTGCATCTTGAGCGACTCGATACGGTTGGCAAGCTTGACGAGCTCGATGCCTCTGCGAAGACGGGCCTTTGCCATGTAGGCCTTGATCTCGGGCAGCAAGTTGTGCTCGGTGGCGCTCTCGCCGATCAACCACTTGTGCTTCAGGGCGTCCTGGAAGAGAGATGTTAGCACGATCGAACACACACACACAGACATGTTCAAATATACATCCGGACAAAAATAGCTGTCCGATGTACGTACCCCACTGCTCCAACGGTCGTCGGGGTTTGGCTGAAGTAGGCCGATGATAAAGTCTTTGGCATCCTCGCTAACGTCTTTCCAGTAGCGCTCGTGGAACACGACACGGGCAGACGTGCATTCCTCAATTAGATCGGGCAGATTTTCCGAGCGGAACGGGGAATAGCCGCACAGCAGAGTGTATGTGATGACACCCATCGACCACATGTCGACGGGTTTGCCGTGGCCCTTTTTCAGCATGACCTCGGGTGCTGCGTAGCCAAACGAGCCAGCCATCGTGGTCAGGACCTCGTCCTTGCTGTCCAGCATCTTGGCGATACCGAAATCGGCCAAGACCAGGTCGGAGTCCGACTCCTTTGTCAGGTAGAGGAGGTTTTCGGGTTTCAGGTCTATGGAAACATGGTGTTAGATATACGATGCCGCGCAAGAGGCTGGCCAGTCGAAGCCAGGGAATTGATACGTACCTCGGTGTACGACATTGTTTTTGTGAAGGTAGTCGACTGCACTGAGTACCTGCTTGATGGTTTGCGACGCATCCTTCTCTGTGAACTTGCCCTGCTCGCAAATGCGATCGAACAGTTCGCCACCAGTAGCGAGCTCCGTGACAATGTAGTATTTGTCCTAGCACGCCAGATGTTAGCGGTCGTTGCTTAATACGAAGTGGCTGTTATCGACATACCCTGGATTCGAACCAGTCCACAAAACGGACAATGTGCGAGTGCTTCAGATTTTGGAGGAGGTTCAGCTCGTCGTAAACCATTTGCTCGTTGCCCTTGACATTTTTTTTCAGGATGACCTTGACGGCAACCTTGCCAGTTGGGCCATCTGCTTCGCGGACAATGCCGTACGTGCCTGCACCGAGTGTGCGGCCGAAACGGTATTTGGACCTAGAGAAAACCGCGGGGCAACGTCAGCAAACTGAAGGGGGCAATGCGCAATGGGGAGGGGGGGGTACTGGTCTAACTTTTTGTCATAACTGTCCGGCTGGCCATGTAGGCGGCTGAGCATGCTGGAGACTACATATCGACGTGGTATTAGTCTCGGGTATCCTCAAAAAAATGGCACATATAACTTCTGGGTAGGCCACAGTGAAAACAGGTCCAAGATGGTAGGAGGCCCGGGCGAGAGCTAAGATAAGGGACAGAGATCGGAGCGTCACCATATTCGGGGATCCGAAGAGTGCAAAGGAGCTTGGGGAAGGGCAGCGGCGACATTACAACGGACGCGGACAGGGGGCAGCTTACAGCTCATCTTGAAGGAGATATAAAGATGTGTTTCTTTGTGAATGAAGAAATACCGCAGTTTTATAAGTGGTATGCGCCCAAGACCCTCGAAAGGACTGTGTGACGGGGGCGGGATGCGCTTTATGAGCAGCGATGAGGGGAAGCTCAGATGTGCGTTAATGGGCGTACAGGGCAGGAAGTCGGATACTTTACGGCTGGGAGGACAATGCCTGGCGGATGGAGCCGGGTCTTGATAGAGAGGAAAGCCACAGGCGAGAGGCTATGGTTGGCAGCGGTAGTGGCAGTGGCGACGATGCCAGGTAGAACAAAAGGAAACTGGGCTGTTGGGGTTGTTGGAGATAGGAATATGGAGGAAGAGGTCGAGTGGGCAGCAAGGGGAGCAATATTATCCAGATCGTGAGTGTATTGGCGACGAGGCAGGGGACACTGACGGTGACGAGAGTTCAGGTCGGAGACTGACACAGGAGAAAGTGGGGGAGAGAGGGGGGAAGAGAGAACGAGAAGACAGCCGGCGACGAGAAAAGAAGCGAGAAGGATGAGAGCAGTGACAAGAAATACGGCCAAGAAGTCGGAACAAGGGTTGGATCTAAAAGGGCGGTCGCTCCTTCTTCCAAGGGTTTCCCAGTAGAGTAAACTAACGGCAGACGAACAGTAAGTGCGCTTTCAGAAGAACAGTAGATCTTTCTCTCCCTTGTCTCCCATAATATGGCACTTGCTAGAACAGTTACGAGGTACGACGTTGGCGGCCGCCGACTGAGCTTCAGCCGTGGCATCCTTCGCGAGGAAGGCGCGACGGAGGGCCCTTTGTGCTCCGTACGGAGGATTAGCGCAGGTCGTAACGCAAAGTCGAGGGAGGGGCTGCCGAGAAACAAGATGAAAAGGAGGGGCGGCGCCTTGACTGCGACGTAAGATAACGTCGGACAGGACAGGGCCCTCAAAAAGGCGTGTGTGTCTGCTGTTTGGCTGTGCTTCGCCTTCGTGGGTGGCCTGGCCTAGTTGACGCTGCCCCACTTGACGCCTTATGATGAGGACGCCGCGCAGGAAAAAAAAGGTTTGAAGTGCAAGTACGACGTACGACGTACGGAGTACGGAAGAAATTAATATTAGCAGCTGCCATGCCATGGGGCTGAAAGGCAGGCACAGCCCCGCGCCGCAGCTCTCTCCTTTCTTTCCTCTTTTTCTTTTCTTATTCTTTTCTTCTTCTTCTTTTCTTCTTTTCTTCTTTTCTTCTTTTCTTCTTTTCTTCTTTTTTCCTTCTTCTTCTTTTTTCCTCTCGCATGTCGAGCTCTTTTCGGGCAGGATCGTTTCTGATGATACTGATGATAGGCCGTTTGGCAAATATACTGGAAAGTACGGCGCAATTTTGCAGGGCAACGCTATGACAAACGACGAATACGCCGCATGAGATCACACCAGGCCTGACCATGTAAAGAAAGGTACGTGGCAGGGCAGTAATACGCCGTATTACTCCGCATAACAAAAGGGAAAAAAGGGTTCAAACTATAGGCTGGCTTGAACTGGACCTGACTGCTTGCCATAGCTAGGCCGTGCCAATTTTCTGACTGACAAAGTTACAAAGGACATGCACGACAGTTTTGTCGGATTCCGGTATCATGATATACTTTCATTGCACAAGATCTGTACGTACCCGCTTCGAGGCCAAGCACGGCCATCAATCAGGGGCACTGGACTATGTGATTACCGGCCTCTCTGCCCGGCTGGGAGATCTCGGCCGAGTGTCCACACTGGGAAATATCAGAGAGATGCGGTATTTGTTTGAGTATAAACGGATGCAGGGCGTACTCTGCAAGTATTTACGTCTGCTCCTTGAAAATAGTTCAGACGGCAAGCAAATGGGCCATGGGCAAAGCCAGCCGGGAAGAGAGTTGTATAAACCGTAACCGCTTTGGTGCCCTTATTCTTCGAGCCTCCTGCGTAAGGTAATTGGTATAAAGCAATCAGCGATTGCTTCCGGTCGTCGTGTTGGTTTCCGTTAATTGCTGTTGATTGTTGTGGTGGGGGCACTAAGTCGGCCTGGCCAATTGCCCACTGCCGTGCTTACAAGTTAGTCCAAGGGTGCTCTCTGTCATTTGTCTTCTCTGCACGCACTCCAATATCTAGCCTTGCGGCATGAGGCACGAGGCACAAGCCACGTTCTGAACACCACACACCACATGCGGCCCCCGCCAACACCAGCCGAACGGACGTCTTGTCCTCCAACCACAACCGCGCAAACTCAAAGAGATTGGCTTCGTGCTCCCATTTTTTCCCATCCAACCAGCTTAGCTGCCAACTCGACGAACCCTCCGATCTATCGCACGTCGAGACGGCCGCCGATATCCGCTAATCTTGCAAGGACAAGCACCCAAGCGCAGCCTACCATACCACGGCCACCACGGTCTTTTCGTGCACCCCGCCGACACCCTCATACGAAGCCTACGGAGCCCATATCTTACTGCACCGCTGCCGCGCTCTCCCGGCGTGTGCACGGCCGTCCACACGGAAACCATGATCACCGCACAGAAGCGGCTGCAGAAGGAACTTCTCAAGGTGAGCCGCCACGCACTGAGCCCACCGTCCGTGTTTCGACGACGGGCGTCTCTGGAGGGCACTTTTTTCTAATCCAGTACCGGCCGATGGCCTGCCGCCTGTCAATTTAGATCAACAACAACGGTCTACCTCCTGGCATTGCCCTCGTGTCATCCGAGAACCTCGAGGAATGGATGGCCGACATCCAGGTGCTTGATCAGAACCCTTTATATATGGGCGAGACCTACAGACTGAAGTTCAAATTTCCCGCGGCCTATCCTATTGGTATGTCATGCCTGCCCAGCGGCAGCGGCCCGGCACGCAAAAGCCTCATGGATGGCCGATTGATGGCCGCACTTGCTGACTGACGAACAGAACCACCAGAAGTTGTGTTCCTCCAACTCGACGATCGGCCGATTCCCATGCACCCACACGTCTACTCCAACGGTATCATTTGCCTCGACCTGCTGGGTTCACAGGGCTGGAGCCCCGTCCAGAACGTCGAGAGTGTTTGCATGAGCTTGCAGAGCATGTTGACGGGCAATACAAAGAACGAGCGGCCGCCTGGCGATGCCGAGTTCGTCCGCACAAACCGTCTGCGGCCCCGCGACATTGACTTTTACTACCACGATAATAGGGTATGAGGGCCGGCTTAGCCGTTAAGCATCTTGTTAGCAGAACCAGTGTACTTTTAGTTGTAGACTTCTAGCAATATATCTTCGTCCACTTGTCGTTTTACCTTTTTTTTTGTCCAATGTCCCACTCCAGATATATTGCAATATTGTAAGAAATATGGCGGACATGGAATTGGGGCAGAGTTGTTTGCTAAGCTGCTAATGAGACGTTGCTGGGGTTCGCTGGAAAGCAACAGACGTCACCAGCCAGACCGTAGCCTCTTGGGCGCTAATACAGCAGTGGGTCCCACCAGCACTCCGAGACTCTGTAATACGTCGCAATCGCTTTAAATATGAGCTATGGGCGACTCCGCAACACTTGCCTGCCTCCCTGCCTATCGTCGGCCAACAGCCGCGAAATATCGACGAGCTAAGTAGCTCTCCAGCTCCCTTTTGATTGCCAACGACAAGCCCCCCCGACAGCCGACGACAGGATTGGCCGTCTGTTCTTTTTGCCGACATCAAACCCCCCAGCAGTCACGACAAAGGTGCAACCGCAGCCAAACTACGGAGTATAGCCTCAGCAGCCCCAGCCCCCATCACAACTTCGCTTTCCCTCGACACACCCACGGACATTCCGCCGCCACTTTAGCCGTGAGCTGGTTGTAGGCGAGGAGCGGTCACCATGGCACCCCATGCAGACTTTGATACTGGCGAGGTGAAAGACAAGGCGCGACGCGATCTGCTGTATCTCCTCGAGACGGTCCGTGGCAAAAAGAACCTCGTTATCGAGAGGAGCCTTGCCGGCCCCATAGGTACCATTGCCAAAGTCTCGGCGTTGCAGGACTACGGCGTCGACAAGTTCTTCTTTCTGGAAAATGCAAACACCGACACGAGTCAGCGCAATGTTATTTTCGTGGCTCGTGGCGAGTGTGGTCGTCACGCGCAAAACATAGCAGGTACTCACATTCGTCCTATCCACCATTTGTCGTTGTTTGTTGGATACGTACCTTGCTGATATATATCTTTCTCTTCACGTGCCTCCAGACCAGATTCGTCGACTACAACGAGAGAGCCAAACTGGCCACGACTTCCATATCTTCTGGGTACCACGCCGGACCCTCGTGACGAATTCCATACTGGAGGAGGCTGGCGTGCTCGGCGATGTGAGCATTTCTGAGTTGCCGCTATATTTCTTCCCCCTCGAGCACGATGTGCTATCGCTGGAGCTGGAAGACACATTCCAAGACCTCTACCTCACAAAGGACCCAACTTCGTCATTCTTACTCGCCAAAGCCCTTATGGGTATCCAGCAGCGCCACGGCCTATTCCCGCGCGTCATAGGGAAGGGTGACAACGCGAAGCGGGTTGCCGAGCTTCTCGGGCGCTTTCGCCAAGAGTTGCTAGCCGGCGAAGATGTGAGCGACGCCAACAAGATTGGCCTCACGCCGAGCTCTACAACTGAGAGCGTCATCATCATTGACCGCGAAGTCGACCTGGTTACACCGCTTCTCACGCAACTGACATACGAGGGCCTGATCGACGAGCTTTACGGGATCCAGAACAGTCAGACCGATGTAGACTCAACGATTGTTGGTGCAGCCCCGACATCAACAGGTCCTGGGGGTGCGCAGTCTGCCTCTGGTTCGGCAGCCGGGGCAGCACCTCCTGGCGTATCTTCAGGGGCACGGAAACGGAAAATCCAACTAGACTCGTCCGACAAGCTCTACGAAGAGCTCCGCGACGCAAATTTTGCCATTGTCGGCAGCTTGCTCAACAAGGTCGCCCGTCGACTCCAAAGCGACTATGAAGGCAGGCACAGCACTCGTACCACGGCAGAACTACGTGACTTTGTCCAGAAACTTCCAGGATACCAGGCTGAGCAGGCCAGTCTTAAGATCCACGCAGGCTTGGTTGAGGAAATATACAAGTACACCAGAAGTGACCAGTTCAGCAGCCTGCTTGAAGTGCAGCAAAACCTGGCTGCAGGCGCCGACCCATCTGCGCAGTTCGACGCCATTGAAGAGCTCATCGCCCGCGACACACCACTAAACCAGGTTTTGCGCCTCCTCTGCATCTACTCCTGTATTTCCGGCGGCATCAAGCCCAAGGAGTACGACCAGTTCCGGCGTTTGATCCTGGAAGGATATGGCTACCAACACCTCCTGACGCTGCAAAATCTAGAGACATTGCAAATGTTCTTGCCACGATCATCGCCGTTGGCCGAAATGATTCCAATGGCCGGATCGGCAGGCGCCGCAGGCACAAAAACAAACTACACGTTTCTCAGAAAGCAGCTGCGGCTTATTGTCGACGAAGTTAGCGAGCAGGACCCGAATGACATTGCATACGTGTACAGCGGGTATGCGCCACTTTCAGTGCGGCTGGTCCAGTGCATCCTGCAGAAGCAGTATCTCTTGACATTCACAAAAGGAAACGGTGCTACCAGCGGTTCGCAAGGCTGGCGTGGTTTTGACGAGGCTGTGAAACACGTCCGCGGACAGACCTTTGACATCCTCCAAAAGGGCGAGGACAAGGCCGTCAAGGCAAGGGCGTTGCTTTCGGGCAGCGGAAACAAGAAAACCGTGTTTGTCGTGTTCGTTGGCGGCATCACGTTTACCGAGATTGCTGCCCTACGGTTTATCGCACGGAAAGAAGAAGGTAACGTCGACCCCGGAAACCATTGTTGCCAGTCTACGAAAAGAAAACAAAAGAAAAAAAATAAGCGAAATGCTGACGCGATAGGAACAGGCCGGCGCAAAATTGTCATTTGCACAACGTCCATTGTCAGCGGCAACAAGATGATGGCGGCTGCCGTTGAGACTGGGTCTTTCAAACGAGAGGTCGGGCAGGATGCGTCGGCAGCGTAGATTGTCGAGGTATGTCGTGTGTGGTTCCTATGACTCGTCGGACATGACTTTCAACGTCTTTTGTGTTGGGTAATTGAACAGTCGCGTATGTACGAGTCGTGATAAATTGTACAAGAGCTGCAAGGATGCACGCCGTTTCTCGTTGTGACAGTAAATAGTTTTGCTTGCTGTCGCTGAAGCATGGCGTTTACTGTTTTCGATGCTTGATTATTATGTTGCTGGGAAGTATTTTAAAGTATGAGACAGCAGTAGTAGTTGCGAAGATTTCCTCACGGCGGCCAGCTGTGCAGCCTCCATTCAGTTGGAAGGCTAAGTCACGTGACAAAGACTGCTTGTCGCTCGTTTTTGTGTTGTTGGGCGGAATGATAAATCGGAATAGGAGCATTTGAGGGAAGGCGGAGTCAGTACAGTCAGTTGCAGGCCCGGAGCAGACGCTATTTATCAGTACTGTGTATTCGGCGCCGATAGTGGCTGGATCACACAACGCTTTGTCTCCGAATTGAGTCTTGTTGCTCACCGGACTAAGAGAATATTCAAAGTCATCGCCGCGAAATATCCGACCTTCAGAGCAATCGTTCGCCACAGGCCTTTGCTAGAGGACGTCGTCCACCCTGCTTTGGCCACCACGCACCTCCTTAAACAGAACCATCACGAATTATACATCACCTTCATCAATTACGATTGCCGCATCTGCAATTGCCATTCTGCTACATCGTTGTGTCTCAAGACTTTTAGCGACTTGAAACTACTCGAACCGACACATTTCACGCATCTCGACAAAGAGCCCACCCACATCGATCCCGATACACACCCTGACATCAACGGCCCGGAGGGCCATGCCTGTTAAGCTATAGCAGTCTATTCGAGGAATAAAGGGGCATGGGACTATTAAAGCCTAGTAGTTTCTCAGCTTCACTGTTCATGCTCTCGATCGATTTCGGTGAGATCTCCGTTCATGTCTCTCAACTATACTCTTCCTGCGGTCTCTTGCAGTCGACTTTACATCTGGGGATGCTTCGTCGATCCTGGCCCAAATCATCATATATTCTCAGTGTCCTTAAAATATTTCATGCAACTAACTTCATCTTCAGTTGGCGTGGCTTGGATGCACGGTCGTCTCTAATCTCGCCCGCCACATCATCACGAATCTCGTTGCGGAATACTCGGGACGCTTCACCGTCGAAAAACAAGGAATCATATTGTTGACTGCATATTTAAGCGAAACACCACATTTTGAACGGCCTTTAGAAAGCGGAACGGCATTTTGATGATGGGGTTGCCCACCACCGACCACCGTTTCTTTTTCAACATACCATCTGGCCTCACGTTTTCCAGCCGATAGCCTATGACCTACCCGAAGCCAACGAGAGCGACAGTCCCAACCAAAGGTTCACAAAACGGACGCCATGACGGCAGCCCCCATTCCTCACGACGTCGACGTGCCGACGGGCAACAGAGCTGTTTTTGATACGCAACCCGATGGCCTGTCCGATGAACAGAAGAACGTGCCAGAAGCCAGGGGGTCGAAAGAAGAGGGCACCCAGCTAGCCAGTAGCTTGGCTGAGGCGGCCCGGACAACTGTGAGCCTTGCCACTGTGAGCGTGAGCCTTGCAGATGAAGAGTCCACCTTGGCCGGTGTCCTGAAGAGTCAACTGTCGAGCACACCGCAGCCTTCAGCCACAGCCAGCCTACATGAGGTCAAAGGAGTACCATCAAAGAGTGCCGCACCTCGAAATACAGAAGGACATTTGATGGTCTTGGACCCACCAGTCAGCAAGTTTCGAGAAGAAAACAGCTCGCAAGATCTCGAACAAGCTCCTGAGGCATTATCGGCTGCACTACCTTCCACGTAAGTAAAATTATTTCTGATCATTCTGTGCCTGTCTTTGCTTGCCGCTATGATTGACATGCTTCACTGTTTTGATTCTTACTATTATGGGTCCACATAGAATAGAGAAGCAGCGGGCATCACCTGCGGTTCAGCCATCCGTCTCACAAGAAACCTTGCAGACCGCAGTGTCTTCATCGCTGTCTTCGCATTCTCATACATCTGGTTCATGTTCGGCCCTTTCGGAGATATCTAGCCAGGATGGGACATCTTTAGACAGCAATGCCGCTATGCGAACTGCTGCATCCGCATTTTCCGCGGTGAAAGCCGAGCATACTCTCCGGGGTGCCCGAAACCGGCCGCCCAACCCAATTGCGTCACGCCCATTAGTACCACCTGCAAAGAAAGTCTCTTTCCCGGGACGATTAATGCTGAAAGTTCGGCCGAGATCTTCCATCCCCTCTGATCTCTCACAGCAAGAATATGCAGGACAATGCATTGCTGCAGCTGAATCTTCTAGACTGAATCCCTACGCACTGCATGAGGAAGAGCACTCAATGCTTCGTCACCATATCAGCCACGCACAGGTCACTACATACCTGAATATTCGCAATGGCATCCTCCGACTTTGGCTACGAAAGCCCAGTGTTGCCATTACCAGGCTTGAGGCCATAGGCTGTGCTAGAGACAAACGCTGGTTCAATGCTGCTGATATCTGCTTTGATTGGCTGGTTCGCCGAGGATATATCAACTTTGGCTGTGTTGAGATCAAGGAGCCTTCAAGAGGCAAGGGCGTGAAGGCGTCGCAATCGACAGCAACTTTCCCAGCTATCTCCTCTCCACATAATGCAAAGAAAACAATTGCTATTATTGGCGCTGGGATGGCTGGTCTCGGTTGTGCACGCCAGTTGGACAATCTTTTCAGACAATTCCGCGACCGATTTACTGAGCTTGGGATAGAGGTCCCGAATATCGTTGTTTTGGAAGGGCGTGATCGGATAGGTGGGCGAGTGTACTCCCGGCAGTTTCAAATCCAGACCCGTCACCGACATCCTGGTTTCAACCAAAGTCGCTGTACTGCTGAAATGGGCGGCATGATTGTCACGGGCTTCGATCGAGGCAACCCGATAAATATTCTCATTCGTGGCCAGCTGGGTCTAGGATACCACGCCCTGATCACCGCAACAAGACTATACGACATCAACGGAAAACCGGTCGATGACACGCGCGACGGCTTGGTCGAGAATCTTTTCAATGAATGTCTCGAACGGGCCAGTGAATACAAGTTCAAGCCTTCTCTGCCATTGGTCGTTGAGGGCAATCATGACTTCATGGACAACGGCCGTGATAATGCCTCAGAAGGACACCCGACCATTGCTTCAATCGAGGACAGCAAGGTTGTGAAAGCGCCGACTGCGGCGAACACTGTGGGCTCGGCCGCAGCATTCGAACAAACAGCCACTACAGATGGCATGTATGGGACTGGAGGCTCTCAACAGCCCGACCTGGTTCCTGTGTCTTCTGACCGCCTTACTGGAAGAGCGCATGTTGAGCCCGGGACGATCGCCACGTTGAATGCGGCTCATAAGCTCAAAAGTATGGGCTGGCCGTTGAGACCAGGTGTCCCTGAGTCGAGGGATCTGAATCTTGATCCCGCTTCTGAAGCTCCAGGGGCCACACTTGGCTCTGTCGTCGAAGATGCAATCGGCCAATATGGAGAACTTGTCGACTTAAACTCCCAGGATTTCCGGCTTCTCAACTGGCACGTTGCAAACCTTGAATACAGCAACGCCATAAATCTCAATGGTCTGAGTCTCAAATATTGGGATATCGATAATGGAAACGAGTGGGAGGGAAGGCATAGCATGGTTATCGGTGGCTACCAAAGTGTACCACGTGGCCTGATGCTTTGTCCAACACCCTTGGACGTTCGAAGCCAGATGGCAGTAAAGAAAATCACGTACAGTGAGTCCGCCGGCAATGCCCGTGCCGGCGGTGTCGAGAAGGATGAACCGAATGAGTCGCCTGTGGTCATTGAATTCGAACACGGGGCCAAATTTGAGGCCGATTACGTCGTCAACACGATACCTCTCGGAGTCTTGAAGCACGGGAACATTGAATTCGAGCCTCCATTGCCAAGCTGGAAATCGGGGTCGATTACTCGACTTGGGTACGGCGTGCTCAACAAAATCATTCTTACGTACCGCCAGCCATTTTGGGATACAGATCGTGACATCTTTGGTGTCTTGAGAGAGCCTACCAACCGCTTCAGCCTTGACCAGAAACAGTATTCGAAACGCCGAGGACGTATGTTCCAGTGGTTCAATGTTTCCAGGACAACGGGTATTCCTTGCTTGTTGGCTCTCATGGCTGGCGATGCAGCATTCGACACAGAGAAAGCCAACAATGATGAGCTTGTTGCTGAGGCTACATCTGTTCTGCGCTCGATTTTTGGTGCTAGTAATGTTCCAGAACCTATCGAGGCCGTCGTGACGCGATGGGCTTCAGACAAGTTCTCGCGTGGCAGCTATTCGTCGTCGGGGCCGGGTATGGATATCGACGATTATGATTCCATGGCTCGTCCCGTGGGAAAGCATCTTCATTTCGCTGGTGAACACACCATTGGGACATACCCAGCCACTGTCCACGGAGCCTACCTATCGGGCCTGAGAGCAGCATCGGACATTTTTGAAGAGCTGGTCGGCCCAATCGATATCCCGACACCATTGGTACCATTGAAGGAAACCTTGCCCCCTGCTCTCAAAAGGAAACTTACCGTGGACGAAGATGATGGCAAGGCCGGCGATGAAAGTAGCGGTAGTATGAGTGCTGGTGCTGTGGGCGGAAGCAACTACAGGGAGGCTAAAACAGGCACTCGAAAGCGTATGGAAGCCCGATCATCGCGCATCGAGCAGTACATCAACAGCCAGATCGGCGACCGACCCTCGCAGCCTCCTAAGATGGGCGAGAGCGCCTACTCGCTATTTATTAAGGGAACCTACGAAAAAGCGCGCAAACAATGCGAAGAGGGCCGTCGCCCAGGCAAAGGGCGCTCTACCCCCAACGAAGTACGAGTCCTTACTTCTAAAATGTGGCGCAGTGTCAGTGCGGAGGAAAGACGCCCCTTTGCCGACGAAGCAGCGGCCCAAAAGCAGCTGTACGAAGCAGCCCTCACTGATTACAACGAGAGCGTTGCTGAGTGGGATCGCCAGGCTGCAGTTCTGCGCGCGATGTACGAAATTGAGCATCCCCAGAGCAATGAACGTGATGTTGAGCGTACGCCGCAGACTTTGTCACCCTCGGTCTCGGATCTTGTTGCTGGTACGCCAGAGCATGCGAGTCCCAACAGTGGCCGCCGACTGAGGCGGACAACAAGCTACCAGGCAACAAATGGCAGCGACGTGGATATGGGTCTCTGATTTGTTTATTTTGTGTATGCCGATGAGAGCTTCTCGACTTTACTGTGTGAGTTTTGGCGGCTCTCTTCTCCTCCGCTTGGTACTTGTTCCAAGAAGCTGTGAGAGTTTGTTATTGCACGGTATACCTGTACAAGACCTTGTTTATTAGTATTCGCAATTCATATCCTGCATGGTTTTCGGTTGTGTTTGGGTGTTTTTGAGTGTTTTTATCTGTTTGAAGGATACTGATCGCTGGCGCATCGTATATCATAATCGACTCTCATTGTATATTTAGAAGTTCTTCACAATACTTCAGTGAAGCCTGCGTATGAGATACTCTTAGAGATGAGTTCAACATGTCCCTCGTTTAGGGCTTGTGCTTGTGATGGTCTCATAGTTTACTTGGTAATACACTCTTCTTTTATTAACCCCAAGACCAAGACAGCTTTTCTGCCCATGTTGGCTCGGGTTAGCTTTGGGAACTTATCTGTACTTTCGCCCCCGCTCTGTATACAAAAGAAAAAAACATGAAATATAACAGACAGAGAAAAGAAGAAGAGAAAAGTGGTTTCTTTTTTTTTTCCCAAGCCCAGAGAGTTGTGAATAACACCAGAGGCTGAATGAATAAAGGATGCGCTCATTTCATCTCTGCAATTCTCCTTTGGCCCCCTCATTCCTACAGAACCTCAACATCTCTGCCATCTCCCGCACTTTTTTATATAGTTTACATGTCCTCAGAAGCAGTGGCACCGGTGATAATCTCAACCAGCTCACCCGTGATGACGGCTTGGCGAGTACGGTTGAAGAGAATCTGGTACTTGCTGATCATCTCGCCAGCGTTCTTGGAAGCGTTCTGGAGAAGAGGTAATGTTAGCATATGGCAACGTCTTGGAAGGAAGGGAAGAGAAAGGGAACATGATGAGCATTTTGGAAGTATGGGTGAGTAAACTTACGTCCATGGCGTTGCGACGAGCAGACTGCTCACAAGCGTGGCCCTCAGCCAGAGCCCAGAAGATGGAGTTGGCCAGAGCGTACTCGCGCAGGTTGGGAAGCAGAGCCTCGTCGACCTCGAAGGCGGAGAAGTTGGCTGGACAAATGTTAGCTGCTGACATATTAGTTCAGGGAGGCGGCTGGGGGCGAAGACGTACGGGAAGCGGCAATGGCCTCCTCGGAGAAAGCCTCGATGGTGGTGGGCTCGTAGGTCTGGGCGTTGACAAATTTGTTGTAGATGATGCGGATCGAGCTGTACTCGCCAGGGAGCTGTACAATCTGGTCGGCGATGGCCTGGGCCTCGGCAAAGGTGGGGATGTCACGGCCAACACCGGCGAAAGACAGGGCAATGTCCTTGCCGTTGGTGCGCTGCAGCTGCGACTTGCACTTCTCGCCGAGGATGACAAGGTCGTAGGACGAGGAAGTGCCAGCAGCGGCCTGCTCGGCGAACAGTCTGCGGATGGTACGCGACAGACCCGAGTGAATACCGCCACAAAGACCCTTGTCGGAGCTGCAGACAACGAGCAGCGTCTTGTCCTTGCCCTCCTCGGCCTCAAGAGGCTTTGTCTCGGCCGCGTTGAAGACCTCGTTGGAGGTCTCGCCATAGTTGCGGCTGTCGAACATGGCGCGCTGCGCACGGTTGAGCTTGGTCGAGGCGACGATCTTCATGGTCTTGGTGATCTTCTCGATGTTGCGAATGGACTTGAGACGGTCCTCGATCTCACGAAGAGTGGCGTACGAAGCCGCGGGGGTGGCGGTAGCGAGGCTGCATATGCTGTTAGTCTTCGTTGTCCTCTTTGTCCTTTTGCCTTTCTGGTCTTTCCGAGTTTCTGTGTCTCCTGTTGCTAATTTTGCTTCGACGACGTCGACATGCGCCAATGCCGTCATTTCTTCAACAGCAAGGTCCGCCATGGCCAGTCTCTGTTCCTTTGATGTGGCCGACGCCTGCCCTTACGGCATGAAGCCATTTGGCACACCATGGCAACTTCCAGCGCCCGCCAAGGTCCTAGGTCCCAAGTCCCATTTGCCATGTTCCGTGTTTCGTGATTCTTGATTCGTGTTTGGAGGTAAGCTGCACATACCGAGAAGCCGAAGCTCCAGCCCGCAGAGCTGGCCGTGCCGCTCTGGACAGCATTTTCGATAAGGAAGGGGGGTAAGGTGGTGATCGAGAAGTCGTGTAAAAGACGGCGAGATCAATTGGTCGCTGGTGGATGGCGGCCAAAGAATCAATGGATAAGGCGTGAGGTCGATGCAGGTGGAGAGTGAAAAGAGCGATGTTGAGGTCTTTTTTCATTTGGCCCCTACTTTGTTTCCGCTTCTTCTCGCGCTTTTCCGGGAAGTCTTTGCCCGCCTGTCCGTTTTTGCCGGCTACAAATCGTGCAAGCCACCACCAGCCACAGCCCTCCCCTGATTGGCCTTGGCAGATCGCGTTGTTTCGGTAAATTATGCACGTGACCGGCCCACTGCAATTTCGCGCGGTTCTGATGCACTGGGGCCTGCCTCATTCAGGAAAGGGCCGTACAGAGACACAGATTCGCCAGGTAACAGATTAGTCACGATTGCAAATTTGTCTTGGCCAAATTCTTAAAAAAATTCGTCCCGTTGGTTGGGTCGGCGTTAGTAGCTGGCCTGAATTAATGTAATACATCGTAACCTTGACGCGACTGTCAGTGTCGCAGCACCTCGCAGCGATGAGCCGTGCATTCCCTCGCTCCTTCCGCATCTGCACCGCGTCTGCTGGCCTGCACCGTCGATTTGCCTGTACGACGTACTCCGTGCTGCATTTCCGTACTCCGTACTCAATACTCTCAGTACTCAGGATCTTACTTAGTAGACACTGTCTGGAGCTAATGGAAATAGCCTCAGAACTCCCTCCTCGCTCTTTCTCGCAGCTTTTACGGCGCACTCCTTCTGCCATTCCTCGCCCCCACAGACAGGTCTGGCCTTTCTGAGCCCTTCATATTTGACCTCAGCGCCCACTTTTCACGCCCATTCTTCCTTCCACCTGTTCTGAACCGGACTCTTCCTTGCGTGCCTGCCTCGCCTGCTTGCCTCTGCGAACAGCCGAGTCTAGTAGCTGTTTGTATAGTTGTATCTTTTTAGCTCTCAAGGCTCGCATTGATTGGCCTTTTCAGCCTCCAAAAATTCTGGCCCTTTCTGGCGGCCTTTCTCACGTCCCTCGCCAATCGCTTTCTTTCCACTACTCTCTCTCGCTCTTTCCCGGCCCATCTCTGCTGGCTAATTATTTTGCCTCTTCTTTCTGTCTTTCACTTTCTATTTTCTCCCTCTTTTTCTCCCCCTTTCAACTCGACTCCAAACTTGTGTGCGGCATGTGGTCTGCATCAAACCGACCTTGAATTACGGTCACCTTCCCTTTCACCAGTCTCACATCCCTCTCGCCCTTGCTGGCTAGACCAAGCTTTCTGGTTGGCCGCTCTGGTTTTGCCAGAGCCTCGATTTTGCTCTCCCACTCTTGCGCTTTTCACCTCACGCGCCCTGCCGCCCAAACTCGAAACCGACCCTTTTCCATCTCTCTGGCCTTCCAACACATCCACGGGCGTGTAGCCATCGCAACGAAGATGTCATACAGCTCAGACGACGACCGGCCGTTGGCTGCTTCGAACGGACACAGTAAGTTTGCCTTGAATACTTGATACCGCAACTTTTGATGCTGTAAAGTCATCGTCGCAGACAACAACACGACCAGCTGCATCTCCCTTCTTGTCTTTTATTTTGGCTGTCTCGGACTCGAAATCATCTTTCTCAGATTCCCCTCATCGTTACAATCTTCCTGGCTCAAGTATCATCTCTCTTTCATGTTGCTGACGAAATCTTTGCGTGTCTCTTAGTGTCTGCTGCTCGAATTTCCAAATCCGAGGATACCAAAATGGACAACTACTCCCCGAACGTCAAGATGGCCCCCGCGGGCGTCTCCATCCGGCATGGCCCCGTGACTGGCACGAACGGCCTGGCGAAGCGAAAGTCGCGTACGTCCATCGATCAGTCCGTGAGCTATAAGGATGAGTCGGACAGTGACGACGATGCGCCGATGGTAAGTCGCTCTCCCGCCTTCACTAAGTGACCGTGAGTACATGGAAAATACGTTTACGTTTGGCTGACGCGTTGTGCAGGCGAAACGCCAAAAATCCAAGTACGTCGAGTCCGACAGCGAAGACGAGCCGATCGTGTCGAAGAAGCACTCCAAGCTGCCTCTTTCGATTAACGACACGCCCTTGCTCAACTCTGGTGGCGACAAGAAGCCTCTGGACGTGCGGCTCGCGAACAAAAAGGCCAAAATTGAACAGGCGGCCAACTCAGAGTCCAAGGCTCTTCTGGCAAACGGCGCGAACAAGGGAAAGCGGCCATCTAACGGCACATCAATCTCCAAGCGTCTTCAATCTGACGATTCAGAAGATGAGGTGCTCTCCAAGCCTAAGAAGCGACAGTCAAATGGCGCGACACCCGTGTCAAAGAAGACAAATGGTACTGGAGTGAAGGACGAATCGGATTCGGACGTGCCAATGGCCAAGAAGAAGACCCCGACCACATCCAAGACTGCTGCGAAACCGGCCGCAAAGGCAACCACGAACGGCAAAAAGGCCGTCGCGTCTACTCCTAAGAAAGCGGCGGCTTCCAAGGCTGTGAAGAAGGCGGAGAGTGCTGAACCCGGCGACGATGAAGAGGAGGAGGAAGAATACCGGTGGTGGGATGCACCAAAGAAGGAAGACGACTCGATCAAGTGGACCACGCTTGAACATGCCGGCGTCGTTTTCCCCCCCGCCTATCAACCTCTTCCGAAGCATGTTCGCTTGTACTACGACGGTGTCGCCGTGGACCTGCATCCCGAAGCAGAAGAGGTGGCAACCTTCTTTGGCTCCATGCTCCATTTGACTGTCAACACCGAAAACCCGACCTTCAGGAAGAACTTCTTCGCCGATTTCCAGGAAGTCCTGAAGAAGACAGGTGGCGCGAAAGGTCCGGATGGCCAGAAAATTGTTATCAAGGACTTTGCCAAACTCGACTTCAAGCCCATGTTCGAATACTACAAGGCCCAGTCCGAAGCTAGAAAGAACCGCACCAAGGAAGAGAAGAAGGCCGAGAAGGACGAAAAGGCCAAACTCGAGGGCCCTTATCTCTACTGCAAGTGGGATGGCCGGAAAGAAAAGGTTGGCAACTTCCGCGTTGAGCCTCCTGGCTTGTTCCGTGGTCGTGGCGAGCATCCGAAGACTGGTCGGGTCAAGAAACGTGTGATGCCCGAGCAAGTCACAATCAACATTGGAAAGGACGCCCCTGTCCCCCAGGCTCCCCCAGGCCACAAGTGGAAGGCTGTGCAGCATGACAACAAAGCAACATGGTTGGCTATGTGGCAGGAAAACATCAACGGCGCCTACAAGTACGTCATGCTTGCCGCGAACAGCGCCGTGAAGGGCCAGGCCGATTTCAAGAAGTTTGAGAAGGCCCGTGCCCTCAAAAAGTACATTGGCCGTATTCGTGCGGACTACACACGCGAGCTGAAGAGCGAAGTCATGGCCGACCGCCAGCGCGCCACTGCCATGTATCTGATCGATCGATTCGCACTGCGTGCGGGCAACGAGAAGGATACCGACAACGAGGCTGACACGGTTGGCTGCTGCTCTCTCAAGTACGAGCACATCACGCTTCGCGAGCCTAACACGGTGATTTTCGATTTCCTGGGCAAGGATAGTATCCCGTACTACGACGAGGTGACAGTCGACCGGCAGGTGTTCAAGAACCTGAAGATGTTCAAGAAACCACCAAAGGAAGACGGTGACGATATTTTCGATCGCCTGAATGTAAGTTTGATGCCCACTACCCGTTGTAGGTTCTGTTTACGTTATTCTGGCAGCATGCTAACCAATATTCACCAATAGACATCCCAGCTCAACAAGCATCTGTCCAGCTACATGCAGGGCCTGACGGCCAAGGTGTTCCGTACCTACAACGCGTCATACACGATGTCGAAGCTTCTTCAGGAGCTCCCGGTCACCAATGTCTCCATTGCTGAGAAGGTGAAGCTGTACAACGACTGCAACCGCAAGGTCGCTATTCTTTGTAACCACAAGCGGACTGTCGGAGCCAGCCACGAGGCTCAGATGGAAAAGATGGGCGACCGTATCAAGGGCCTGAAGTACCAAAAGTGGCGGACTCGGATGATGATGCTCGATGTTGACCCGAAACTTAAGAAGAAGAAGGGTGCAGAGTACTTTGCGCGCGAGCCAGAGCTTACGGAGGAATGGGTTCTTGAGCACCAGAAGTTCCTCGTCGAGGAACAGCGCACCAAGGTCACGAAGAAGTTTGAGAAGGATAACGAGAAACGCGCCATCGATGGCGAGAAGCCACTTCCTGAGAAGGAACTCAAGGAACGTCTCAAGACGGTCGCAGAGCTTGAGTCCAAGTTCAAGAAGGAGAATCGGACCAAGAAGGTCGAGGCCGAGGGCAAGGCACCATCCGTTGAGAAGCTCCAGGCGGCCTCTCAGAAGATTGATGAACGCATCCACAACATGGAGCTTCAGGCGGCTGACAAGGATGGAAATAAAGAGGTTGCCCTGAGCACCTCGAAGATTGTGAGCTTTCATTTCCGTGCTCTGAAATTTGCTCGCTTATCGCCCGAAAATCTAGGAACTTGTGCTAACCATATTTACTTTGGTAGAACTATATCGACCCTCGCCTCACCGTGGTCTTCTCCGAGAAGTTTGGCGTCCCGATCGAGAAGTTTTTCTCCAAGACGCTTCGCGAGAAGTTCAACTGGGCCATTCAGTCTGTCGGAGACGACTCCACGTGGGAGTTTTAGAGCGCCTCTGTGCTGCTGCACATGGGCTGTCCCTCACGCTCCTTTTTTTCTTCTTTTTTTCATACCGGCATCTCCCAACACAGGAGCCTTCCCATTCTAGCCTTTGTTGCAGTGATTTCCCTGGCGCATTGACTTGCCTGCTGCAGTTTTGTTTTCCTTTTTGTTTTGTTTGAATTTTTGTCACCCTCATATATGGCTTAGCATCTTGCTATTCCTTTCTTGCCTGGTTTTGATTTTCTTTCGTTGCTTTTCGCAGTTGGTTTTGCTCTTCGCATTCCGGTGTTATATTTCTGAAAATTTTCCCCCTTCCGGTACAAGCCCCATTCGTGGGCCGGCTTCGCGCAAAGCAGGCGGCATTGATAAACATGGATGGTCGGGGCGTTGGGAGGCTAGAGATCTATACGGCGACGGATCTGACCGCGGTGGCATGCAATTAATTGCCAGGGCCAGAGACAATGGTGTTTGAATAGACCTTGATGAAATGGGGCCTAGAAAAATAGCTTTCGTTTTCAATTAAATAAAAATGAAATACCTATTCCGATAACGCGAGATGGCAGTACGCAACGTAGTCGTGAACCTGCATGCATCGTGAATACATTATTGAAGGAGAAGTTGAATGAGTTTTTTATTAAATATACGACCTATGGCGAATAAGCCACGGTTTCGGGCACAGGTACGTCGTGTGTGCTACTTTGCCGAGTCCTGCACCTTTATTCTATCTATAAAATAATTTTGTGATGCTCCGGAATAAACGCCAGTAAATGTGAAGAAGCAACGCTATCAACCAACCCAAGAAATTGATGTTTGTCGTGTGTGTCCAAGAGACGATCCGCGCCTCATTTTAACCAACCTTTTTTAGGGTTGTGCCCGACTGTAAGTGCGCCGATGTAATATGTACGAAATATGTGGTATCAAGAGAAATCATGGGAGTAAAAGAGGGGTGGTGAGACGATAAGAAGACGAGATGGCGAAGAAATTACTGCCAGAAGAGAGAAAGTCCGAAGAAAACGGAACCGCACAGCTGCAATGCGATGGTCCAAAGGCAGGGAGGTCCTGGTTAAGTGTCAGTGGCTGTCCATTGCACAATGTTGCACGATATGTGTACGACGTATGCCGTAGATATGGAAGACTCAAACTTACTCGTCATGTTGGAGCTGGCAGGGACAATTTTGCCGCTCGACGTCATAACCCACCCGCTGGGGATCGTGCTGATGGCGGTCGATGTAGAAGAAGAGACCCATGGCCAGCCAGTTTCGGTAGAGGTGGCGCCGGCACCGATGCCACCTGCGGGCACCGTGGGTGACAAGGATGTGGCAGCGGCAGCTGTCGCAGTGGCCGTCTCGGTGGCCACGTCAGCGCCGACATTGATGCCGACCTGCCCATCGACAGCCTCAATAGACTGCCAGTCGCCAGAAGTGTTGGAGTAGACGTATTCTTTGCCGGTCGAGTAGTCGGTAACCAGGATGGACTGGACGACCATGGAGAAGGGGCCCTGCGAGTAGTCGGTCGGGCCACGAGCCCACTCGACGGTGCCTTCGGCGTTGGTGGCCGTGTCGCCGCCCGACCAGGCGCCAAACTTGACCTGCATGGGTGTCTGGGGATACTGGCCGGTGGCAGCGTCGGCGTAGTTGAGCGTGCGAACGACGGTGTCGGCAACCGACCATACGATGCGGTCGGCAGTCCAGTCAACGGTGTATGTGATAAAGTCGGCCTGGTTGTTGGCGGCCGGGTTGAACTGGCCACGGTTGTAAGTCGTCGTCTCGCCTTTGCCAAAGTAGTTGGTCTGGACCTCTGTGCTGTCGGCGCCGAGCCATTCCATGTCGATTTCGTCGAGGTCGTCGGACTGCATTACGAGCGAGCTGACAATGCCGGCACCGGGCGCGCTCTTCATGGTAAACTGGACGCGGCCGAACATGATGTAGAAGATGCTCGACAGCTGGGGTGCGTCACCGGACTTGGCTACTGTAAAGGTGACGCCATCGGAGCCGTAGGAAACAGTTCCGCCGCCGCTAGCTGTGAAGGAGTTGACGCTGCCCTTTGTGAAGTCAACATCGATGGCCATGCCAAGAGCGGTATCGGCGGGACAGCTGGCTGGTTGGAGTCAGTATGTGATGGATAGCTAGAAGAAGGTGGGGGAGGCGGAGAGGCGAGGGTGGAATACTCCGTACTTACAGCTCGTCAATGGGTTGCATGACGTCGATGTCTGTGCGGA
This sequence comes from Sporothrix euskadiensis, assembly GCA_019925375.1. Classification (NCBI taxonomy): domain Eukaryota; kingdom Fungi; phylum Ascomycota; class Sordariomycetes; order Ophiostomatales; family Ophiostomataceae; genus Sporothrix; species Sporothrix euskadiensis. The sequence goes on from JADHKQ010000059.1 coordinate 93,486, forward strand.
CACCGAGGCTGTGAGAGCTGCGACGGCGACGGCGACGGCCGTGGAGACAGAGCTGCGTGCGCGGAAGAAGCGCATTGTGGAAGAGTATGGAGGAGGAGGAGGAAAGGGAGACCAAGAGTCGAGAAGGGATCGAGAAGCTGGGGGAGGAATGCCAAAGAGTGGATGGCGGGGAGTCGGGATGCCGAGATGTCGAGATGTCGATTTCGAGATTGGTTGGAATGCGGCAATGGTTCGTGCCAAGTCGTGGGGGTGAGACACGATGCTGCTGTGTATTTGGTTGGTCCAGAAATAATCGCGGGCCTTCCAGGGATCGAGAACAAGAGGCGAAATGAAGAAGAAGAAGAAGAAAAGGACAGAACCAGAGAGTTCAAAAGTTCAGAAGTCCAGAAGTCCAGAAGTTCAGAAATTCAGAAATCAGAAACAGAAGAATGCAGATGAGTCGTCTCAAGTACGTCGTACGTCGTATATTTGAAGGATCGACCGCGCCCAGGGGATTTCCGTAATTCACGCGATAGAGGATTACGTCGTTTAAAAACAGTGTGTGCCTCGTACTCGCTGCGCGCCACGCACGCACAGCCAACCTCTCGCTCAAGATTTGCCGTCTGTTGCGTGGATGGAGGAGTCTGGGCTGTTTTTTATCGTGAGGCTGGGATGTGGCAACCTTTAGCGGTTTAGCGGACGGGGGTAGGTCTTTAGTGACGCTATTGTGCCTGGGCTCTCCGTTATGCGCTGGCCTAGAACGGCCAAGGTGTCGAGTCTTTATTTACTTTGGCTTTGTTGGCACAATGGATGGCGCTTGTGGGCGCTCCCGTCGCGATCCCCTGTAAAAAAAGTATCTTACTTACAAATAGCGCCAGAAAAAACATGTGGCTGGTAAGGTGCGCTCGGTGCGGGAACAATTGACAGGGGACACCGTCTCAACCGTGTACCATCATTGGCTGGGCAGCACCAAGGCGGGGCACTGACACCAGAATTTGGGAGGTTGGACGTACATGGCGAAGCCAAACTGTACTCCGTAAGGCCCTGCTGTGTTGTCAGGGGAAAAGTGGAGTTGTTGCCCTGTGAGCGGTGTCAGCCCTGTTTTTTTGTTGACTTAAAGGCGACTTCTTCCACACAGTTAGTTCGTACGTCGTATTAAATCTATGAGTTAACGGAGGTCGTACAGCGGTGCTACAAGTTATCCTATGTGGACCAAGTCAGGCTCGTCATGGCAGGAAGGAGGAGGGAGGCTGGGGGAGATTGGAAGGAACAACCTTGAAAAATTATGGCGAGGCAAGCGCGCATCACCATCGTGCGTCTCTAGGACTCGAACCTGCCAAAACGGGAAAAAAAGGCAAGCTACAGAAAGAAAAAGGGGTATTAAGAGCAGTTCACCTAAGAAAGAGAGAGCATATGCATTTCACTGAGTGTACGGAGTACTCCGTACGGAGTAATTACATGTTCTATGGTAGCTACGCACAGGGGGAACGGTATTCAACCTGCTCCGTTTTTCCCCCTTCAAACATATTAACGGGTATGGCAGTGTCTCTTGACACCAACATCGACAGCAGAAAAACAAATCAGCAAGCGATAATGATAGGCCCCCTCTAAGGTCATCAGTACAGAATGCCCAGATGACGTACTACAAGCAGTCCGGACAGTTGGCAGTATCTCGATGCCTCCAGCCCTCCCTCCCATCAGCCTCTTTGCGCCATCGACGCGATACGATGTCCGCCGGATGGGAGCTATAGAAGTCTCCTTTTTTCTGCCGGCTGTCAGCAAGCCATGTCCGTGGGGAGGCTCGAGGGGAAGAAGCAATGTACTTGCCGTCTGCTTGGATGAGCTGGCCCGTCTCCGGCCGAGCCAATTGCCGCCACAACCCGTGAGCTGCCGAGCTGGCCGCCATCGCAAGACAAGCTGCCCATGGCACATACACGAGAAGGACAAGCTGCTTGCTGGCGTCCGTGGCGATGGCCGTAACTGCCACAGTGCCACCGGCTATAAGAAAAAACATCGACTGATACCGATCGTGAGCGTGGATCCGATTTAAATAAGACGATACGGCACACCCAAGGACAACACACGATGCCAGAGCCATCTCGGCAGATGGCTGCTCGAGCGCTTTGAAAAGAAAAACACTCTTTCGCAAGCAGAGATCCCAGGCCCACGGTCGCTTCTTTGAAAACACCGGTCAGTCAACAAGTCGACAATCTCGGCAATCTGTATGTCCCAAACGGAGACCAATCCTCACCACCGTGGTCATCATACCTCTCCATCATGCAGGCGTGCGTCCAAATCAAATCCGCGCCGCGAGGCTATGGATGCTGTGATCGTCGCCAGCATAATTTCAGTCACACTTTTGGCGGCAGAGTGTTTTGCCAGTGGACTTTGTATGTTCCACATTTCGGTGACCCATTTCTGCGAACGGGCAGGCATTGCCCGTGGCCAGACATGTGATAGATTGTGAGCGCCATGCGCAACCATTGTACATCTAATGGTGCGATGGCTAAGACTCGGCTCCTGCCAAGGCGATAACAAGGCTGAGCAAGAAGCTCTCGTCAATGGTCCGGTAGGTTATATTGACTGAGCGAGTGGCCCAAGAAAGAAGGAAATAAAAGAAGAAGAAGAATAAGAAAAGGAAAGAAAGTGGGCTGGAGAAGGAGGGAGAAACGATCACAGAAACGGCCGTCACCGGATGATGAGGCTCAATTGAAGAGGGGGAAACAGTCGCTGCCCGGACTGAACGGAACTCTTATAAAGAATACTGGTCTGCGTCGTCCACGCGACTCGGGCGGACACCCGGGCAGTTGTTGGGCAGCACCGTGCTGAAGGTACTGGATGCCTGGGCTATTTCGTTACTACGCGGCTTCCGAGACCCAATCGATCCGGCGCCTTGTAAATTCTGGATCCTGTGACTCGGAAAAGTTGTGCACCTTTCGTCACATACATCTCCTGCCGCCTCCGCAGTGGTATGCCTTGTCGCTATGTGTGCCGTCCGCACCACTCGTAAGGCAGCAACGGCACACCTTCGGTTACCACAATGCATATATCATTGAAGAGTCTCACCAATCCTCTTCCAAGTCAGTATTCTAGGAGAATCTGTGACCGTCCGTGCAGGACGACAAGGTGAGCGCAGCTCTCGAACTATTCTGCACAATTGCCCGGGAATGTGCCACGAAAATTGCCAGCCTTGTGTATCAGCTAATCGCCCAACATTTATGAGACTGGTCGTGGTCGCCTTTCCAGATCATCGAGACCCAACGGTGGTCAGCCTAAAGTTGGCAACAGAGTTCTCGGGTTTGTCATAAAGCTCACCCATTCAATGTGGTCAAGTTTATTATGGTAAAAAACGCAACTCTTTTCTACGTTTTTTTTTCTTTTCCTCTGTTTCTTGTCATGTCTTTTGAATGGATGCTTTCTTCACATTCTTTTACGGCCATACATTGTGTCATTCTTCTGTTCTCTTTTTTTTTTTCGAAGAAAACCAGAGTTTTGATTTTTCGTGTTTTTCATTTCTCTAGAGCGTCTTAGTTGTCTGTGTCGGTGCCGCCTGTCTTGTTTTTCTTCTCTCGTCGTCCAATTTTTCCCTTTGCGCTGTCTGCATTTCGAAGTTCGTTACCTCGTATATCCTTCCCAGTCGTCAAATATGGCATCGCCGCACAGCTACGAAGAAGTCTCTCCTGAGACTTCTCTTTCGCTTCTCGGCCGACCTCTCGAGGCTTTTCAGGATTTCAAGCAGAAAAACAGCACCACGGTTGATTGCGGCAAGATTGTGGCCGTGGCCTTAATCTTCACCATTCCTGGGTACCTCCTGGCCGACCAGCAGGGCTTGAAGGATGTATCCCCAAGTTTGTAGGTAAAATCTGTGTTTTTTTGCTACATATGTTGTGTTTACGGGTTTCGCGGTCGTCGCTCATGGTCAACGCGCAACACATCTAGCTCGCAGCTGACACTTTACTCGCCTGTACAGCCTCGGAGCTGTATACCTCGCGGCGTATGTACTTCACGTCGTAGCTCAGCTTGATGAAAGAATATCGTGAGTTACTCGTCGTTTCACGGTATCCCAGTTGCCTTTGCTTTTCGCATCCTTCAAGGTGACATGTGTGGCACATTGTTTCTTGTGCTCTTCTCCATTAAGCCTTTGCTAAATAGCAGTGCAGCCTCGAGCCTCGCGCTCTTCCTTTGATTTTGCTACTCGTTGCGGCCATTATCACAGACCCGAAAAACTGGTTTGGAAGTTCTGCTTATGCCATTGCCATGCTCACATTGAGTCTACTCACAACACTATGGCTAAACTTTGCGACCTGCCAGGAGAGTGCGTCGGAACCCGTCCGCCCACTCAGGACACCCGAGGCTCGGGTTCTTTGTCTTGGCCGAGTCTCTCAGATCAATGTTGATCTTATGCAAAGTGGTCCTGCTTCTCACCACCACAGCGAGCTTAGCGGACCAGCCTTGACCCTCACAAGTGAGAATACCACACCGGGCTCTCATCGAGGGGATATCGAAGAAGATGGTAAATCAACGTTAGCCAAGCGTAATGCTTTATAGCTCGATCCACTGACAATATTCAGGCACTGTGGTTGCATGGCGTGATTATTATCGTCCTACCCGCCATCAACTTTGACTCACACGACTGTCGATCCATGGCTGGCCGATAATACTACGGTACTATTCAGCATCCATTTGTCTTCGCTTTCCACTGCATCCTCGTCGACAACGAAGGATGACACATTTCTCACACCTTCTGCCATACCACGGCAGCTCGAACATTTGATGGCATACCCAAGGATATGGATGACGACACAACTGCTGTATCTGTGACCGCGAAAGGACGTTATAAACAACAAATCGCCCCGGCCGTTTTTTGCGGCATACTAGGACAACCACATGCTCCGGGTCTTTCTCTCTGGATTTTCTTCTTCTTCTTTTCTTCACTCTCTCCTCACCCTTCAGTCTTCTTCAAATACCTTGTCCCTTGTGCCTTCATGCACCCAGACGCTTGACAAACTGTCCAACAAATATGTGGGCGGCAGCTTCGTAGAAGACCTTTTCATTTTATGGTTTTTTTTTCGAGTCCACAGGAGCCCGGCCCTCCCACGATTGGAAAACCGGACAGAGATGGATTGCCTGCCCACCATGGATCTGGAGAAAAATTGCAAGCCAATAATGCAAGAATGGTTCTTTGCTCAATTCCTGGACAAACTCCTTCTCCCAGGAAAAAAACACGGACTTATACGAACTGGACCATGATACATCATCTGCGGGACACAAACTCAGTCGAAGTTGCCGTTCTGGGCTACATGTACTTGTCACTATCACGAACCCGGAGCTCCAGTCGTACACTCGTTTCCAATCCCTGTGAGCGAGGGTGCCGAGCTTGTGCATGTATCTAGCACCTTGTGCCCCGCCGTTGCCATTGAACGAATGCTACCGACGCCAGCACAACATTTCGCCCCGGAAGCTCGATTTATACCGACGGCAGTATCGCCGTTGCTGTCTGCTACATGGCATTTCTCAGACATATGCCATGTCACAGGGTGACACGTATGCGAGAGCTACTATCTCAACGGGCAGTACCGTCTGCGGATTGACGACTATGTCCTCCGGCGGAATCTTGAAGAGTTGATTTTTCTCGCTGATCCGTCCAAGCCTAGCTTCTTACGCCTATTTATGTAGGTACTTCGTATTTGCTTAATAATATGCACTCATTCTCATCTCCGGAAAGCCATGTACAGCTTGGACCTCGACATACCTTGTCGACGAACATGTCCATGTCGAGTGGCCGGTCGCACCCTTTTGTGTCCAGCTTCCACCTCTATCCCCGGTGCCTCTGCTCTTGCAACGTTATTATTCTGGGGGCGTTGGTTAACTGGAAGTTTGAGAAGGGCGTTCAGCACGACTGCCGCGTTACGAGACAGGCCCTGATACCGAGCACATCCACGAACAGCCAAATCGCGACGGCGATGGCCACGACACTATTTTAATACGATACCCAGTTTATTCACCGATGGATTGCCGCGGGCTTTTACGCCGCCGTCTCCACATTTGACATTTAAAACATCATTTATAACATCCGTCTCAGCAACAATAGACGATTCAACAGCATTTTCAGCAAAATCTACAGCAGTGCACAAAGTAGGCCCCGGCAGGGTTCCAAGATTTTTGTCTCATTTTAGTTTTACCCTTCTACTACACGCTTGCTCGAATTTACTTTTTTGTTTTTTCTTCTCCTTTTTCCCCTCCTTTTTCCTCCTTTTTTGTTGTCTTGTTCTGTCTTGTTCTGTCTCGTTTTGATTTTATTTTTCCATGTTTTAACAGACTTCACTTTTCTTCAGTTTAATCATCTTATTTTTTTTCTATGACCAACCTAGCTCTTCTTCTCTTCGAAGTGCACCTTTGGAGCAGGCTGCTAAGATTTCTTACCTTTCTCTTCTTTTCCATTTCATTCCCCATCATTCTGCGTCTCCTGTGCATCTTTGCCAGTCTGCTCTCTCCTGTCCAGGCTGTGATCTTTCAAAGTCCATATCTGGCCGTTACAAATGGCCCAACGTTGTTTCAAAATATATTACGTTATCACTCTTAAAACCCTATTCTATGGTGCTGGTATGTTTTATATTTGCGCATGGAAATGTAGCGTACGCATAGTTGTATACGATGCATAGTATCGTGGGCCCTTAATCGGTCAACTTTTTTCCGCTGAGTCTTTCACGGACTGAGCGATCGGCCAACAACGCTGTGATATCAAGTATTATTATTAGTAAGTAGTCATAGATCGACTGGATCTACTAGTGGCTAGTCTTCTGGGCCTGGCCGTCTGCTCACGAATGCACTGCATTTGCCCCGATACAGCTCGCTGTTATCACCGGCACTTAAACAGATGCACAGCGCCGACCAAGCTGCCTGCTTGTAGTCAAGCCGATGACCGGAAAAGTGTGTTGCAGGAATAATACTGTGTATGGCTCCGTATCAACGCTGGCCAGGATGCAGACCGTGCGCTCAGGGTTGATCCGCAGCTTGGCATTCGGTCTTTATCTGCGAGCCTATAATGCGTCCTGCTAACAGAGTAGATAGAGACAACGGCATTCCTTCTCCGGATAGTAAACTGCGTCACTTGACCGCTCACAATCACGCCGATTTACGTACTGCAAACGCCGGTCGGTCAGCTAGATTCGGGGAAGGAGCGTCCAAATACCTTCTCGAAAGGGTGGGTACATGCGGCTAGATACGGACAGCGCTACCCCTCACGCGCCAGGCCTGCGTCGGACTCCAACTACGCCCAACGACAAGCTAAAAAATGGACCCCTGGTGACGGTTGCGATTGCCGTTTCCAGCCATAGATCGCCTTTATCGCCCGCCATCTACTACTGTGTAGCGCCCCACCACTTACACCAACAGGGAAGGAGCCACTGGTCGCCCTTGCCTTTCTTCTACTGCTGATGAGGAGGCACGAATGAACGAGTACACACTTTCCAGAAGAAACACACTTTACAATAACATCTGTGACTTTTGCATGACCGTTGCGGCCTTCGAATATACTGCTCCCGGCATCGAAACGTGACGTCAACCTGCCCCGAAAACAGACTCATCTATCTAACCACCGATATCTGGACACATCCCTAAAAGTATGAGCCACCGGGCAGTTTCAACGCTGCTTTCTCGGCGGTCTCTGTCGGCCTCAGCGACGGCTCTCTCGACCGGCGCATCAAAGCAGACTGCACGGAGCCTCTCCCAGCGTGGCCTTGTGACCTCACAGCAAAAGTTAACGGGCAGCTGGCAGACGGTACAGGCAGGGAGACCGCGATGCTTTTCAGTGACTTCGTCCTCACGTTCGTCTGCATCAGCAGCGGCTACCACTGAGGTACAATATGAGTCGGAGCCGGCCGATAGGCAATACAGCATCACCACTGGCGACATTGAAGCCCGGCGGAAGCGCGATGGCAGACTGGTAGCTGGCACTGCCGCCATGGCAGACATCGACTCCTTCAAGACATTTCCTGCCTGGCGCGAGCTGCCCAAGGCCCGGCGGTGGGATCATATCTTAAGCAAAGAGAGTGCGGCTCGGGAACCCTGTGTGCTGAAGCAGGCGGCCAGACATCTGAAGAAGCCAGGGTTAATCTCTCTTGGCGGTGGTCTGCCTTCGCCGGAGAACTTCCCCGTCCTCAACATGAGCGTGCGTGTTCCGACCGGACAGACCGAGTTTACAGAGGCGGCAGCTGCGTCTGAGGATGGCGGCGCCACAGTTAGCATGGGGAAATACGACGCATCCCAGGCACCGGGTGCTACTAGCGGTGGCAGCGGCCCGGCGGACGAGTACGACCTGTCCATTGCCCTGAACTATGGACAGTCGAAAGGCTCGGCCCAAATGCTCCGTTGGGTTACCGAGCACACTGAGCTCGTCTGCCGACCTCCGTACTCTGACTGGAGCACTTGTCTCACAGTCGGCAGTACTGGAGCTTTGGAGCAGGCGCTGCGCATCTTCTGCGACCGCGAGCGTGGCGACACGATGCTGACAGAGACCTACAGCTTCTCGACGGCTCTGGAGACAGCTGCCCCTCTGGGCATCAAAGTACTTGGGGTGGAGATGGATGATCAGGGTATGCTTCCTGAGAGCCTGGATGATCTGCTGTCCACATGGGATGTCGAGGCTCGTGGTGGCTCTCCCAAACCCCACCTCCTGTACACTGTTCCCAGTGGCCAGAACCCGACTGGTGCAACCCAAGGTGCCGCACGCCGCAAGGCCATATACGACGTCTGCAGCCTCCACGACGTGTATATTCTCGAAGACGAGCCATACTACTTTATCCAGATGCCTCCATACCAGAGGGAACGCCCGACCACACCGACTCCGGCCCCGGCACAGACATCTGATGAGTTCCTACAGTCGCTGATCCCGACCTTTGTGAGCTTCGATGTCGACGGTCGTGTGATGCGCATGGACTCATTCTCCAAGGTTCTGGTACCCGGCTCGCGCATGGGCTGGTTGACCGCTTCAGAGCAGATCATCGAGCGTTTCGTGCGCCACGGCGAGGCGTGCAACCAGGGGCCGTCGGGCTTCTCCCAGGCGGCACTCTACGAGATTGTTGAGAAGACGTGGGGACACGAGGGCTACTTTAAGTGGCTTGCGCATATCCGTGAATCCTACACGCAGCGCCGCAACATTCTTTTAGACGCCTGCGAGGACCACCTGCCAACTGGTATTGTCTCTTGGACTCCTCCTGCTGCAGGCATGTTTGTAAGTTGCTTGAATACTACCGGGCATTTTTGTTGTTGTTGTTGTTGTTGAGATTTTAGCTTCTCGTTATTTACGAAGGCTTACTGACGTTTTCCCAGCACTGGATGAAGGTCGACCACACCAAGCACCCGGACCACGGCAAGCGTAGCATCCTCGAACTGGAGGAGGAGATCTTTGACCTTTGTATTGAAAAGGGCGTGCTCGTTGCCCGTGGGTCCTGGTTTGCCGCTGAGCCCGACCAGCCGCAGACGGGCATGTATTTCCGCGCAACCTTTGCAGCCGCTTCCGCGTCAGCCATGACGGAGGCCATCATCCGGTTTGGAGACGCTGTCCGGGAAAGCTACCGCCTGTAGCCACGATCCAATAATACGAAAAACTGATTTTTGAGAGTAAAGAGGGGTGGTAATAATTCGGGCCAGCGTTGCTTTTCAGAGGATCTGGGGATTCGCAGGTGTCTTATGGTGGCTGACGTTAGATGCGTTTCTGGCAAACAAGCGAACCGGCAGATGTTGTGGCATCGTGCAGCTGACGTCGGACAGACAAAAGCAAATCACGGCTGTGATACGACACGAGAAAAAAAAAAGGCTACAGTGTTCGGGACGGCTGACAAGGGTGGGTGTGAGAAATGGCGTTGATTTCCTAACTAGGGAAGTAAACATAAAAAGCAATCAAAATGTAGAAGAAACATGAAAACATGGAAACGTCAAAACGTCAGATATAATACACGATGTGCGATGAACCCCATCCCAATTCCAAATGCACCTAAGTGGCTAGCGATCCGATAAAATCACATTTATGTGACTGCAATCCTGGAAGACCCTAATTAGTGGTGCCGTTCCTGTCGGCGGTGCTATATATGATATATTGCATCGGATATTCCTTTCAACGATATCTCCATCGTCTGGCTTTAAACAATTTTTAGAAGCCACTGCACCCCCGGCATCTTCTTCAAATTGCGCGCTCTCTCGCTTTATTGCGCCTTGCAGGCCTCGAAAAAGGCAACATGGACACCGTCGCCAGGTTGCAGCACGATATCAGCCCTGAGCGTCGGGCTGCCGCCATCAATGGGATCCATATGGCTGACAACCCGCTCGAACTTCTGGAAGAAGCGCACCAGGACGTAGCCCATCTCAGTGAGTGCAAACTGCTGGCCGATGCAGATACGCGGACCACCGTTGAAGGGGATGTACTGCCAAGGGCGCGGCTGCCAATAGTCCCAGCGCTCCGGGTAGAATTCGTCGGGGTTGGGCAGGTTGGACGGGTACAAGTCAGCACGGCGGTGCATGAGCAGCGTCGAGTAGCCGATGGGGGTGTCCTTGAGAATAGCAACCGGCTCTGAGCCATCAGGTCCACCGCCACGTGGCAGCGTCGTGTCATGCAGCGCGAGGCGCACGTTGAACGGCACGGCCGGGTACATGCGCAGGGCCTCATTGAGGACATGCTGCAGGTACTTCATGGACTTGAGATCGGCGTACGTGGGGTGGCGACACTCAGACTGGCCCTCAACGCCGACTGTTTGGGCGATTTCAGTGCGTAGACGCTTGACACACTCGGGCTTCTTGGCGAGCTCGTAGATGGCCCACGAGAGCGTGGCGGCAGTGGTGTCGCGGCCGGCCAGAAGAACAGCCATGAGCTGATCACGCAGGACCTTGCGGTCACGGGTGAACTGGGCAAGGGCGTGCAGGAAGGTGTAGCGGCCCTGGGTCTCGTCGCTGTCGTGGATGGTCTTCTCGAGCTCGTCAGGCGAGAGGAGGAGGGCCCGATCGATAAACGGGCTGATGAATTCATCAATGACACGGAGATTGCGATGGTACGAGCCACGCGGGATGAACTTGTTGGCGGGACCGGTGCGGCTGATCAGACTCTGAATGCGTTGGACCTCGTTGAAGGCTTCGGCGAACCCTTGACGGGGGATACTGTATGTTGTTAGCAGGTTGGGAAGAAATGGAAGGGAAATGAAGTGAAGAAAGAAGAAGGAAGAAGGAAGAAGGGGAAAAAAAGGACAAAAAGGACAAGAGGAAAAGGGAAGCATACGTCAACGACTGCGTGTCTTTTCCAAGCAGGAAGTCAGTAGCCACGTCGAGAGTGTAGCGGAAGAAGAGGTCAGCCATGTCAAGGACGCGACCGTTGGCAGACAAGTTAGCGACAGCGGTGCCATCGTTGCGAGCGGCAATAGCAGAAGCAGCGGCAGCGGCATCGCCACCGACAGACATGGCCGTGAACAGAACCTGGAGATGGTTTTCAAAGGTGTGCAAGTCAGAGACACGGTCCTTGATGAACTGCGGGCGGAGGAGCTGGCGACTGGCGTGCCAGCGGCTGCCGTCGGTCGTGAAGATACTATCTCCAAGGAAAGCCTTGAACTCCTCGTGGAAGGGCTCGCCCTTGCCGTAGTCCTGGAACTGAGTGGCAAGAATGGCCTTGATGTTCTCCGGGTCGTCCGTGAAAATTATGCGGCGGCCCAAGACACGGAACTCGGCCGTATGGTTGCTGACAGAACGGAAGATAGCCTCCCAGTGCTCGCGGTTCTTGTGCTCAGCGGCAGCCTTCAGCGTGCGATGGATAAGGTCGACGCTGCCAGGCAGGCGGCCCGGGTACTTCGAGGCCCGGAGGCCACCGGTGCGCCGCAGGCGGATGTGCTCGTCAAGGCTGGTGTACACATAGTAGATGGCATAGAGCACGCCGGCGACGACCAGGGCCGACTTCCACGAAAAGTGGCTGACGATGTCTTCAACAAGACCCATGGTGGCGAGAAAGGAGGAGGACCTTTCAGTGACTGTGTGATAAATGGTGGGACTAAAACTTGGGTAGTGATGAAAAGTAAACGAAACTGCAAGTGTAGGGACGGTTGGATGATGATGATGGTCAAGTGTGGGCGAGAAGGGACAGGAAATAAATATATGTGTTCCCTGGGCAGTAAACGCGATGTGGGAGAGTTGAGAAGCTGGAAGAGAGGAGCCCTGGAATTTGTGCAAACGAAATTTGTGACGTAGTTATATGAAGGTTGAAAAACGAATATGGAAGGAGCTCGAGGGGGAAGTGTCTGAAAACAGAGAAGGAGCGAAGGAGGGGATGTGCCTCTTCTATACTCAGTCGATGCCAGTGCTCTTTCCCTCTTTCCAGTTACACACGCCTTGTGCCAAAAAAAAGACGGCCGTGATGGGAGGGGGCAATAGAGACAACCAAAATGGTACAGGAAAAGACGAATAGAAAACGAACAGAAAACGAACGGCAAAGAGGGGAAACGGGACAAACCCAAGTCGAAAAGGTACGGTTACGGTACAAGTGCAGAGACCGGAAACGATGGATCGCGCAGCTAACTTGGCCATGCAGGTTGAATACATCTCTTAGCACCTGGAGCTGGGGGTTAGTCGTTTAGTCGTTTAGCTCGACTCTGGAGTTCTTGGAGGCGTCCGGGGGAGCAGCTGGTCAATCGCTGGCTGGGCACGGAACTGGCGCATGTCGAACGGCAGACGGCATGGTACCGCAAGTTTCTTTGTTGTACTGCTACGCGGCGGCAGTGCGGAGGCTTGCCGTACGGCGACGTTCTCGATACTCGACGCTCGATACTTCCCCCCGCCTTTCCCTTTTACCATGCTCGAATGTTCCGCTAGCCCTCGCCCGACCATTCCTTATTACTGCTGTTACTTGGCATTCCGTTTCGCTGCTGCCTTGTCGACTTCGAGACCTGTTCAACTTGTTCAACTTGTCCGGGCTCAGATCGGCCTCAACCCTGTCTGCCGACCAGGTCCAAGAGTCTATTCTTTTGCATGTGGATACACCAACCCCAGGATTGCACGACTGCAACGTTCTGCACAGAACGGAACGTGCACAGACGATGCTCTGGGACGTCGTGCTTGCGTTCGATGTAGCTACACAGTTCTTTAAAGGTACACCCTTCCCCGTTCTCCCACCTCACGCGACAAAATACGCATATTACACAGACGGCTACAGCATGTGTGCAGGCAGGTATACGACACTTATCCTGGGGAACGCAATACGGAGTACAGCAGCTCAACGGCTGCCATGGGCTGCAATTACACGGCGGTTGAGAAACGGCACACGGCTGTGGCGTTCGTCTATACGACGTCACGCAAATCCCACATTCCCCCAACCCCAAATTTCCCCAGGAGCAACGAACCGAAAAGTACGGCGTCGCTGAAAGCAGAACCGCCAATTACTGCATTTGCGCAGAGTAAGCAGTTAATCAGCTGTGCTCGATTCGCCGCGTGTCAACAGAGTAGTCCGGGGCTTCGTTTGCTGGCTAAACGAGCGCCGTTGGTTGGAGAGAAGGGCGAGAAAGGCCTGCGCTTGGTGGGGGGGAAGAGAGCAAGCAAAAATGAAAGAAAAAAAAGACAAGAAAAAAGAGACTGCGACAGGCTTGCTGGGCTTGGCCTGCCCCCCAAGGCGCCTACTTGCTCTGCTTTTGGTGTACAACCATTGGCTGACAGGCGGCGCTGAATGGGAATCAGGGGGAAAGCCAAGGAGAAAGCAAATGGAAAAGGCATCTTCACCTGCCAAAAGAAAGCACAAAATGGGCGCATGCCGAGGCAGTTTCTCCCTGATTTGCGGGGAAAGCGTTGGATCGGTCGTGTTTGGCCTGTTGAAAGGAGGCATTCTAGTGGATAAATGGCGCTACTTTGCATTTTTGGGCGCGCATCTACGGGGCATTGAGAGGCTTTTTGTCCTCTTAAGTGCAAACCCGTGAGTCTGCTTGCTAATCCGGAAAGGTACACTTACGTACCTGGGGCAAGCTATGTATATATAGGTATCTATTTCCAGCACAGCCGTGTGAAATGAAAAGAAAAGAAGGCTCTACTGTATGTTGATATCTGAAATTGATATCAGAAACAAACAACAGACGAAGACTACCCCGCAGACGATGCAAGCGATCGACGAGGGGTAGGCAATAAAGATGTGGTGATGTGCTCTTCAGGTGACGTGTTTGTGTTGTCTTTTACATGTTTGCGTTGCTGACCAACAAAACATGTGAGCCAGAAAGCGTGGTCAGTTGGCGGAAGGACGGAAAGGGGAAGGGGAAACGTCAACGGTAAGGAGACAGCAAACAGGTACGGAAAGGGACCGAAGGCTCTCGACGAACAAAAGTGACGCAGAATTGTTGTACATCATGCTGGAGATGTAATAGTAATGCGAAATAGAGATGCAGCAATGTACGACGTAAATTCCTCTTTGAGATATTGGAAAGCGTCCAAATATAGCGACAGCAGGAGGCAAGAATCATGATATCCAAGTCCGACAAGGGGAATATGGGAACATTCTTGTATAAAAATAAAGGCCAATATTCAAAAGAACCAGAATACCTAACGAGTCCAAATAAGAATGTAAACCGTTCGGTTAGATAACAAAACAGAAGCGCCTAGATACCTACTGCACGCTGATCTCCTTCTCCTGAACACAAATTACTATTTATTCCACACTTTTCCACACTTTCAATAAACAGCCCCCGCTTCTGACGCGATATTCCAGGCTCGACAAAGGACACCCACATTTCAATTTCACCGCCGGATTCATCCCGGGTGGCATCTGAGGCCTCGCACGATCTGCCTGCCTTGTCTCCTTGTCCCTCCCTGTTTCCCCAGACTTTTTGCGTCCCAACGATCTTAGATTCTGAACTGAGTACGTCGTAGATTCTGTGGGTATATGGGCGCCCGCCGGCGTTCTTTATGCAGATCATTGTCGGAATGAACCCGCCTGCGCTACTAAACCGTTGGCCTTCCGGTTTTTACGAAAGAACAACGACAAACGACGAGGCAATCTTATGAATAAGCACACGGTCTCGACGGTCCAATTGGGCCTCCCTTCTCTCTTTTATCTCCATTTTGCAACACTGGCTGCATGTACGACTTCGACAGTTCCAGCTGTTCGGCAGATTGCCCTTCGTCTTGTCTTTTATCTTTTGCAGTAGCATTCATAAATCATTCGTATTAACCTCTGCTGGTGTATGTGGTTGTAACGTGTCCGTCTGGACGGCGTACACTAAAAAATACCAGCTCTGCTCCATGCAGTGTTTCCTGTATTGCACAACGGCCACTTACACCGACCGCGCCCTTTTTTTTTTTTTTTTTTTTTTTTTTTTTTTTTTTTCAAACTTGTCAAACTGTCTTTTACCTTCCTCCTTCTCCTTTCCATGCAGACCAAGTTCAATGCTTAGTATCCTGGGCCTGCCGGCGCCGAGCACTCAGTTGAGTTGTCGGCCTGCGTGCACCACACCATCTGCACCGGTGCTGCCGTCACACCGCGGCGGACCATGCGCTCCCGCCACTCGTTGAGGCGTGGCGACACATCCATCTGGCTGCGGTTCTGGCCTGTCACCGGGTCCTTGTTGCCCGACCATAACACTTCACCCGCCGCGCTGCCGCGGGGCCACAGCAGCGTATCCAGGTTCGTACCGTCCACCGTCTCGCTCCACAGCGCAACCTCACCGCCCAGAACAAGCTTGGCCTCCTCGTCCGTCAGGTTGTACGCCGGGTCGTGCGAGTACACCAGGCGCCAATTTTTCGCGGGGTCGCACCAGTCGCTGAACGGGTAGTACGTCGAGTAGGCCTCGCCGTTGGCAAAGTTGAGCCACTGGCCACGGCCGCAGTCGAGGTACCAGTAGTTGTAGTTGCTGTCAATGACCTTCAGGCCCAGGTCCGTCAGCGATTTGACCGAGCTCTCGCCCAGCCACGACTGCACAACCGTGTCGTTGCCCAGCGTCACGTTCCAAGTCAGAGGGATCTCCTCCCACACCATCGGCGACAGGCCGTGGGCCTTGACGCGCGCGTAGTTGTTCGACACGAACCTTTGCAGGAGCGGCTGCAGCACCTCCGTCGCGTCAGAGCCAACGCCGGGGTCCAGGCGCGAGTCGTTGGCGTTGAGTTCGTCACCGCCCATGTGGAAGTAGGCAGAGTAGGGCGCCACACGCGGCATCAGATCAGCAAACAGCTTGTCCAGGAAATTGTCGACGTCCGTGCTGTTGAGCTTAAAGGCACCGCATGGCGGCTCCGCGCACCACCAGAAGTACGGGAATGCGTCGTAGGCCACAATCAGCTCCGGGTGCGACCATGACAGCGAGCCAATGTGGCCCGGCATATCAATCTCAATCACCAGCTCCACGCCACGTGCGATGGCATACTTCTGAAGGGCCTCGATGTCGTCGGCGCCGTAGGTCAGGTCCGAGCGGTAGGCACCCTTGGTGGCAACTTCCGGCATACTTGGGATCTCAAGCGGCCACGATTGCGAGTCGGTCGCGTGCAGGTGCAGACGGTTCATCTTGTTCCACGAGACCGCGTCGATGGTGCGGTAAATGTGCTCGACATCGTACCAGTTGCGTGCCACATCCAGCATCACACCACGGTGGGGGTACTTGGGCGAGTCCTGAATCGACACGGGAGCAAAGGGCGTATACCAGGCATTGCCGTCGGTGTGTTCGTAAAAGAGCTGCACGAACGTCTCCAGGCCACGCAGCACACCGGTCGACGACACGGCCGTCAGAGTAGCAGCGCCGGCGGTGCTGAGCGTCAGGTTGTACGATTCGTCCACTTCGCCGGCCTTGGGCCGGAAGGTCGTATTTGTGTCCTTGGTGGTCTGCTTGATCGTGAGAGAGGTCACCCACTTCGGGCCCGAGTACAGGTCAGGCTGGAAGCTGTCAAGCGAGTTCTTGGGGTGCAGCTTCCACGGCACCAGCCCGCTCTGAAAAATGGCCGACAGCGCACGCGACACACCACCCTCGACAACCTGGGCGCTGTTTTGGACATCGTTTGGCTCATAGCCATACGTGTAGACAACCTGTTTTTGCGCAAGGAGACGGTTAGGATTTGAACACTGTTGGAGACGGTAACCATCCCTTGCCACTGGGCAAGAGACAGGCGAAGAAGCTTGTGTAGAAGAAGAGAAGGAGAAGGCGGAGGAAGAAGAAAATGATCGTACAGGTGCACCATTGTATGTGACGGCAATGTTCTGGTTGATCAACAGGGAGGTGTTGCCCGTTGTAATGGACGTCGGGATGGGCCACACAGCCGCGACTGGGCTGGCCACAGCCAGGAGAATTGTCGCGACGATCTCCCGTGACGACAACATGATGAGGTGATGGTGATGAAGAGGAAAGAAGGGAGAAAAGGGACGAGTAGATAGAATATAAAAAGAAAGGGAGCGCGCGTGGAAAGACGCGAGATTGGCGGAAGGCTCCTTGGGGGTGAGGGCGGAAGAAGAGGAACAAGAAGGGAGGAAGGAACGTCTAATTGAGAAGAAGAGGAGACAATAACCTCGACTCTCTGTTAGATCTTCTTACACCGTGTAAAAGTGACTGCTGGGGTTCTGGTTCCTCTCGTGCCTTAATCCCTCTGGCTTATGTCGATCAAGCCCAGGTTCCGCGGCCGGTAATCAATATATACTGTCAAGAAAAGGCTGGGCGAGGTCCGACTCTGCAATCTGCCCGCCGCTCTGGGAAGGTGACAGGCACAACAGGGTAGGCGGACGGGACGGGTGGAGGCGGGGTGAGGAAACAAGAAACAAGGGAAGCGAGAGGAGGCAAACGACCAAAGCCCAAAGTGAAGTGAGGTGAAATTGGCGTTTGTTTGGTGTTGTAACCAGAAACCAAGAACCAGAAGCGACCCAAAAGCCGACGATGCACGACAAACAGCTGCGTGCTTTGCGTGTGTGACGTTGTCTCACACAGCCAGAACCAGGTCAGGCCCAGAGCTAGCAGGGCTGTTGCAAACGGGGAGCTCTAGCAGTGAGTGCCTTGTGGAGCACGAGGAGCCACGGGTGCCCGACTTGACTTTGTCGAGTCGTGGGGTTGTTGAAAGTGTACATATACTCCGTAAAGCGACCGAATTGGATCGTTATCGACAGCCTCGCCAGCAATCTCGCAGGGGCCGACGATCTGCAGCCTCAGCTTCCTGGCCGGTTGCTAGCGTTGTATCTCGACTGCAGGGCCCTGGTCTGGTTTAAACCGGACCAACGTCGGGGGACCGGCCGTCGAGATTGAGTACCGTGCCGACTCGTGGTTTGGCAGCCTGGACAAAGGCGCGAAAGGCACGATGGTCGCTGGTGCGAGTCGTGCTGGGCACAGTGTCAATGTGAGAAAGGTGATAGAGTGTGTTCGTGAAGGCCGGTAGCTGTTGTGGTCGCAACGTTACGTCAGAGGCAGATCACCACGATCAGGACGACCTATCCAAAGAGCGCGGGCGATTAAGCTGGTGAGGGGATAGTGAGGGGATGGATGGCAACCTGCTCAGTTGATAGTAGGAAGTGAAAGGAACAGGGAATTGGGATGCAGAAAGTCAAGATAAACGAAGGGGAGAATGAAGTCCAAAACAAAACTGGCAGGAGCTTTACACAGAGGAGATCGAGGTGTGTTAAAGGGGAGGAGGCTTCTGGGGAAAGATCTCCAGGACAGGAAGGTGCGACTGGCTGCACTTGCATGAAGGGACCAACAACGCGTGACAAAAATGTAAATGTGCAAAAAATCTTCTCGTTTCTTCTCCTTTTCCTGTCTCTTTTTCTTGTCAATTCGACTCCTGTTTTCCGACCCTTATTTCGATGTTCAATTGATGGTGAGCAGACGCGGCTGAAATTGGGATCGCCACGGCTCCTGACTGTCTTGACTGCTCACTCACTCGCCCATGCTCGGTGTTGTGCGAGATGCGCGCAGCTGACTCGTGTCTTTGCGTCTTCTTTCTTGAGTATTTATTTTTGGAGCGTGCCGGTGGCCTGCTTTGTGTCTCTGCTCAATGCAGAGGCCCGAAGTCTCTGCGTGGCTTGCCTTGCACAACAGCGGAATGCGGCTGCAGGCGGGCTGTGCTGCTGCAGAACAAAACGGCACAGAGCTTGCCAGCAAAGAGCAAGACTTCAGAGCCCAGCAAGCGACTTTTTTCTTGGCCCGGCCGCCAAAACGTGGCGTCTGAGGTGCGACACGATGGAGTGCAGCCTCGACGACAGTTTATCCTGGAAGTGTGCTCCGCAGGGTGTTCCAGGGCAGCGCCGCGTTATTCGGCAGGTGACAGGACGGAGCTTTTTGACTGGCCGCCCGTGCGAGCGGAAGAGGAGAAACCCACACAAGACCAAGACAGGCAGGTTAGACAAAGCCGTCAGACAGGCAGGCAAGTCAGGCAGGCAAACAGGCAGGCAGTCAGACAAGCCACGGCAGAGAAGAAGCAGAGAAACAAAAATAACCCTGGAAAGGCGGCGGCGGTGAAGCACGGATAAAGAAGAAAAAAAGATAAAAGAAAGACGAGGACAGGGGCTAGGCTGGCGATAGGGAGAAGAGCAACAGAAGACGGCAAAGGTCCCGAGGCCCTCCTTGTTTGTGTCCAATCAATTTGCAACCCGCTGCTGCAACCTCTGCTCCTAAGCTTAGTAGAGAAGCTTTAAGCTCCAGTCCAGACGTAGTTTAAAAGCTAATTGGTGTTGCTGGCCAGCCGCTCATTTCTAGGACACTGCGTAGTGTTTGGCAGAGCTGACGGCTGGGCCTCCGTACTCTCCGTGATACTATACTCATAGAACACCTGTACAAAATAAAGGCACATCATAGAAATACCGGACTCTTTGTGTCGTTGCTTGTTAGCCCAGGAACATATACGTCGTACTTTGATAATAACGACGTCGGCACAGGTCGCGGCACGGCAACTACTAATACTGGTGGATGCAAGCTCGATACAAGTGGAGAACTGTCTGGCAACGAGCGCCCATTTAGGCAGTTTGACATTTGCCACCTGCAAGTTGACTAAGCAGCTAGCTTGCTGCCTCAGGACGTAACTCCACTTCCAGCGCCTGCCATCTGTTTCTGAAGACGTCGATTCACTGTGGTGCACGTGACGCAATGTACCTGTGGGCCAATGAGAGCGCGTCATTTCTCGCGCTAGCAAGCTACTCCAGCCCGCCGCTCGCAGCCATCAGCGACAAATTTCCTTTATGGGAGGCGCATCACGAATGCATTTCAATTTTCTGCAGAGCTCTTCAAACCGCGATCCTACAAACCTGCTTTCTACGAACCACATCTCCACCCACATCACGAACCACGAGACTTCCCAAAGTAAACTCGTACTTCTTCTTTCTGCGAACGCCAGACCTTGCTTGTGTTTTTGAAACGACACACGCGTTTACGCCTCTCTCAGTTGACTTGACAGCTGCTTTGACCAAACGCTGCATCCAACTGCCCCAACTGCCCCAACTGCCCTGTCGCGATTCGCCTCGCCCGCGACCGACCTACGATCATCCATCCACCCTCCTCTCTCGCATTACGGCCGGCCTCGTGCCAGCACTCACAGTATAATGCCCGTCGAAATCGCAATGCAGACGCCTCTGGCGGATGCGCTGCAGCGCGAGGTCCAGAAGAAGCTTGTCGAGAACAGCTGGGCACCGAGCGACGACAGCGACAACACGATGGCCGAGTACATCATTCTGATGCTCGTGAACGGCAGACAAGAGGACGAGATCTCAAGTGAGCTTGCAAGAGACCTGCTCAATCTTGACCCTGAAGACAACAGCGCACAGGAATTTTCAAAATGGCTGTTTGAGACGGTCGACACACAAAATGCGATAATCAATGGTCCGCCTGTCTCTCAGGCTCCTCCTCCCCAAGACAATGGAGACCAAGACATGGATATGGACCTCACCGGTGCCGACGCTGCTGGTGACATCAACGCGTACGTTTCTCCTCACATTCTGCCTTTCGGCCGCGTCTCCCTATAGGACATATAATTAAAATTTACTAACAATTATACAGACCAACAGGACCCAAAGCCATGCGCAGTGGAAGCGGTGCCGGTGGTTTCCGTGGCGGACGGGATAAGCGTGTGATGGGCCAGATCAACCGGGCGATGGACCGTACCAACGACTCAGTTCTGCACCGCGTGCGTGGCCAGGGCAGCGGTATCAGCACACATTCCCGTGGCGGGCCACACGGCCGGGGCGGTATGGGCGGTTTCGGAAACGGTCGCCAACAACGACACATGAACGGCCGCCAAACAGCCAGCTTCAACCATGCCCTCGCCAACTCCGGGATGGGCGGTGGCCAGCCAGGTCAACCCGGTCAGCAGGGCCCCCCTGGCCAGCAAGGCATGCAACCCGGCCCTATGGACGTGTATGCCATGCTCGAGCAGCAGTCGCGGATGATGATGCAAATGCAACAGCAGATGCAGATGCAGCAGAGTATGATGCAGAACAACAACGGCAACCGCCGTGGTGGCATGAACAACCGTGGCCGCCCACTCGCCGACCGCATCCAGCGTCCTCACCAGAATAATAAGAACTTCCGGAACGGACAGCAAGACATCTCCTTGAGCGACGCCGGCGACGAGACACAGAAGAAGGATCCTGCCACCGACGGCGAGTCTCTGACCCTGGAGGACTTTGATATGGCCAGCGAGACCACCCGGCCAGAGACTTCCAGCATAGCCGAGACGATGTGCAAGTTCAACCTCAACTGTGCCAACGGGAACTGCAAATTCGCCCACCAGTCTCCGGCGGCACCGCCTGGTATCACTGTCAACGTCCACGAGGTGTGCAGTTTTGGTGCAGCCTGCAAGAACAAGAAGTGCACGGCCCGCCACCCGTCACCGGCTGCGCGCCTGGCCCACCAGAGCGAGCAGGACTGCAAGTTCTTCCCCAACTGCACGAACCCGCACTGTCAGTTCCGTCACCCGGCCCTGCCGCTGTGCCGCAACGGCGCCGACTGCTCGGTTCGCGGCTGCAAGTTCACGCACGTTCAAACAATGTGCAAGTTCCGCCCGTGCACTAACCGTTACTGCACCTTTAAGCATGAGGAGGGGCAACGTGGGACGTTTCCCGACAAGGTGTGGACGGCCGATGGTAGCAACGGTGGCAGCAACGGTGGCGAGAAGGAACACATCAGCGAGCGCAAGTTTGTGGACGAGTCAGCACCCGAGGAGACTATCTTGCCCGGTGTCGATAAGGACATGACCACCGAGGAGGCCGTGATCTCCTAGAGAAGCAGATCATCGCGAAGCATCTTCGACACGGCGTATGTTTGAACACGCACGCGCATCGACAAGCCACGACTCAATATTACGGCGTGGGGGAGGACGAGAGGCATGGCACGACAGCCACATAAAAGAACGGACATGATTTAGCGGAGGGGAAGACACAATGGTGCGAGGAAGGGTAAGAGAATAAAGGATTTCACGGCGGTGATGACGAACGATGATTCATCGTACCCAGCCACCAGCGCGGCGGTGGGACGACTTGTGTATATTGAATGCATTGTGGTGTTTTCTTTGGCGTTCCAAACAAAAAAGGTTCACAAGAGGGACTCACAGACGGCGTTTGCGTTTTGTTTTGACCGAGAATGGTTTTGGGCTTTGGCAAATACGATGTATTATTGTTATCCTTATATATTGTCTTGTACTATTACCACTGTGCGGGCGCTCTTGCATTGTATTGAATTGACCTAGCAGTCGTGTTCCTTCCTTGAATTATCACGGTGTGAGTTGCGCCTTCCAGCCAGATAATCGTGCCTTCCTGTTAGCCTCTTGATAGCAACCCTGATGAATGTACATGAAGTCAACGCAGTTATAAAGCCGAGGTCTTTCCTTGTTTCTTACAGTCTCACCATCTCCCTATTCTCCTCATTCTACACTCTCTTCTGACAACCACATACCACTTACATTCTCTTTCCCCCGCAGCTTCCATGCCGACTCAACGAGCATTTGGTCCAGTGGCTCTCTTTGAGTCTGTGCTGTCCGTGTTAGTCCAGTCTCATGTGCCAGCGATCTGCCCCAACACCCGCCAGCTGCCTGCACTAGTCCCCACTTCTACCGTCTTTCCACCCACTGCCTCCCCGAGCCCCCCTCAACTCCCCCCACCAATTGAAGCTGCTGTCCGACCCAAGCCGGGGCTCTTCTGGGGCCGCCAACTTTGCCGATTGGTACTGCTGCTCAGGGCGCTGCTGAATCTTTGTCATCCCATTTGCTCATTCAACGTTCCCACCGCAATCGGCTCTTGTTGGTCTGTTCGGCCCTGGGCATCTTGCACCTGCTTCCTCCTCAACGGCCTTTTTTGCTGTTTCTCCTCTTCCCCCTCTACCCCTTCTCCCCCCCCTCCCTTCTTCTACTATTTCCATATCCACCATGACCACCAGTAGCGCCGGCCGCCTCGCTGTCGCAGAAGACCAGACCACCGATTCCGCTACTTCTTCAGCTGCCATTGACAGCAACAACGGCACAATCCCCACTGCCGAGACTGACAACACCGACCCATCGCTTACGCCGGCCGAAGTCGACGATATCGCGGCAAGCATCCACGAAGCCACATCCGAGCCTGTTGCCAGACCCGGATCCGGACCCGAAGCCGACCTCGACGAAGACGACGACGTTCCTCGTGCTAGCATTGGCGACGATTCCTACTACTGGGACCCTTCCACCATGGCTCCGCTCAACGCTCGGTCTGCGGCCGCTATTGCCCGCCTGCGCGCCTTCCGGCCGCCGCCTTTCCCCCTCTGGGACCGCCTGCCAGTAAGCCGGCGCGCTGCCGTACTGGTGCTTCTATATGCAGACAGGCGAGGCGACCTGCGCGTCGTTCTGACCATGCGCGCTGCCAGTCTACGCAACTACTCGGGCCATGCGGCGTTCCCCGGCGGCAAAGCCGATTCGATCGATGAGACAGCCGAACAAATTGCACGGCGCGAGGCTTGGGAGGAAATTGGTCTGCCGCTAGACGATTCCAAACTGCCGCGGTCGTTCCGGATCGAGCATCTGTGCGACCTGCCATACAATCTGGCCAAGACAGAACTGGTGGTGCGGCCATGTATTGCACTCCTCCATGCAGGCGAAGGCGCTGCGGACGCATCCGAGAGGATTAACGGTGCCGCGTCAAATAGTGGCGACAACGAGGTCACGCCGGACGAGGCACTCATTCCAAAGCTGGACGCCAAGGAGGTCGCCGCCGTATTCAGCGCACCCTTCCACAACTTCTTGCTGCCAATAGACGAAGTATCCAAAGACGACGGCATGCCGCTGGCACTGTCACAGATCAAGCCCAAGAATGGTAAGAACGGAGCACAACAACGTCGGCCAAAGCTGCCGCCAGGGCCCTGGTACGAAGGCTCTTGGATCCATTGGCACGAAGAGCCGTGGCGGATGCACTTCTTTTACGTGCCCGTGGTGGGCCAACGAGTAGCCAAGCCACGGAAGCGGGTACGGGATGCCGATGACGATGCCGACAGCAAAAAGAAGCCGACGGCCGCTGTTGTGGCCGCGGACCAGGCTGTCGGAACCCCCCCTGCGGTGATTACCGACAAGGAGGACGAGCAAAAGGACCAGGACGAGCCTGTTGTCGACGAGATTGAAGATTCCCCAGGCCGCTACAAAGTGTGGGGCATGACAGCTCGCATCATCGTTGATGCAGCCAAGCTTGCCTACGGAGAGACGCCCACCTTCGAACATAACTCCCACTTTGGTGACGAGCGGATCATTGAGGGTCTCGAGAAGATGGGTCGGCTAGGCGAGAAGAAGAAGGCGGGTAGTGAGCTGACCCACGAGGACTTGAAGGAAGCGAGCAAGATGTAAACAGTTCTACCCAGGGACACTTATTTTTGACAGACGAGAAAGATCTAGACGACCATACTATCATACCTACCATACTTCCATCTAATGTAAACATAATACCAGTATATAATGAGGCTTTCCGTGCTATAAACGAACAATTGCTGGATGTACCCAAAACATGAAGAGACATCGGATGGCCCCCTTCACATGGCAAAAATACATCGCTTCCTTTATTTAAACAATCAAAAAGTGTTCCGCTTTGTCAGGTCCCCCGGTCGGTGTACATAGCACACAGCCCTCGTCAACGGCTGCAGTGTTGTGGACAATCATGCCGCCAAATATCAGTGGCATGCTGTCTCCTTAACAACCGGCGTCGCACCGCCAAACATGAGGTAGCCAACAAACGCGCCAATCGAAACCGACAGCATCACCCAGCCGTTGTACGTCATGAACACGAGCCTGTCGCGATTAGAGGATGAAGAAAGGGGTTGGAGAAGGGAAGGATTAACCTACATAATCATAAAGGCGTAAAAATTCTGAATGCCGTAGAGCACCGCCTTGGTGAGGTGTGCGCGCTTGTTGACATCGGCTTGGGCTTGGCCTGTGCGGAGGAAGGGCGTGGTCTCAGTATCATTGTCATCTCGGTCACCACGGGTTTCACGGTCGTCTTCTTTGATAGGTGGCGCGGCAAAATAAGACTTAGTTTGTTTGCTCTCGCAGCAAATGGGAGCTTGACAGGAGACAGACAGGAAGGAAAGGGAGGCAAAGGGAAGACGGAAGTAAAACGGGACCGGAGAGGGAGACTCACGGGGTACAGCATCAGCGCGCTTGGCGAGCAGGACTTCGTAGCGGCGAATGCCCTCGCGAAGGGCCTCATAGCCGGCTCCGAGAGCGACTACGGCGAGGAGAGACAGGATCAAGCTGGGTGTCGACCGGATGTGCCACCAGCGGAAGACAATGCAGAGGTTGTTGGTGTCCCAGGTGAAGAGCATCTAGGGGAGGGGGATCGTATGTGAGTATTCGTGATGTGCCTGTGCTTTTACAATCCCGCAGTTCGCCGGTTGTCCCATTTTTCAGGTAGAAAGGCACTCACATTCATGCTGCAGCGGTCCATGGGCATGTCGGCAGCCTCGGCCATGTGGTGGTGTGAGTGGTCCATGGCGATGAATTATTGATGAGGTCGGGTGAGTTGAGTAGAGCTGTGAGGGGGAGACCCGTGTCTGCAATGGACCGGCGGTTAGATGAGAGATATGCTCAAAAGATTCGAAAGTTCGCAAGGCTGCTCGCAGAATCGATAAAAGCAAAGGGTGATCAAAGACAAGATGTTGGTGGAAATGAGGTGCGGGCGTTGTGCGTTCTAAGTAGTCGTCCACGCTCCTGTGTTGTGTGCTTGAGCAGTCGCGGCCCTGGTGGAGCTACTGAGGCAGTTTTGATTGGTGGCGGGGGAAGGAGCGCTGAGGGCTGTTAAGGCTGTAATACTGAGTAGCTTTGTAGCGAGGCTATTTGTGCTCGATATTTTCAAGAGATGAGCATACGTTCGTAGAACTAACGACTATATCCTGTCAAAATTTTTGATTGAAGAAAAACAAGAATGGAAGAAGAAGAACAGTTTCACGAGAACAGTACTCGGCCACTTTTTTGTCCGACGCTCAAGGGGTTGGGGAGGTGCGTTAGATTGGAGGCGCTGCGTGTTTCAGAGGGTTTACGGAGTCAAGCCAATAAGATGGGTGCATCACAGTGCACTGCTTCCAGGGGATGGCGCACGACACAGCTTCGTGCACAGTTACTTTCCGTTGGGAGAACGGGGCCAGCCGTTCCTGACAGGGTAGCTCCGACTTAGTCATTATGAGGAAACCCCGCCTTAGCCAGGGCGCTGAAGCCGCTGAGCTTGGGGAGCGATAGGCCTTAACGATAGGGCATCGGAAAGTGAGCCGTTCTGAGAACTGCTTAGAAACCGAGACCGGAGTTTGCGGGAGAGAAAGAACATGATACTCTTGTGAGCATTCTTTGACCCGAGTCATAAGATTTTAAAAATCAGGAAAATCCTCAACCTTTCCACGACTCAATCCAACGACGGCTTTCTTAATCACCTTTCATACAATCACATACCCAAGACTCGTAAAATAACACAAAAAAAAAAAAAAAACACGCAGCCATGCTCGGACCCCCGGTCAATTTGCCCAAGTGGTGAGTTTTGAGAAATCATGAGATGACATGGGGCAATGATCTGAGATTACACAAATACACACGAAATTGGATGCACAGAGCTTTCACTGACCCAGACCAGGCTCGAAGAGAACTCGCACCTCTTGAAGCCGCCGATCAACAACTACTGCGTCTACAATGACGATTTCACAGTCATGGTATGAAGACCTGTGCTCATTTTTATGAGATTCTTTTTGAGATTGCCAAAGATCTCCATCTTCATGTCCCGGCTGCACGGATATTGACTCTCTCCCCTCTCTCTTACCCCCTCACAGATTGTCGGTGGTCCCAATGCCCGCACCGACTACCACATCAACGAGACACCTGAATGGTTCTTCCAGCACAAGGGTGCTATGATGCTCAAGGTCGTCGATGACGGCGAGTTCCGTGACATCATCATTGGCGAGGGCTCCATGTTCCTGCTGCCAGCCAACACACCGCACAACCCCGTCCGCTTTGCCAACACGGTGGGCGTTGTGCTCGAGCAGCGCCGGCCACCAGCTTCCATCGACCGCATGCGCTGGTACTGTGCGCAACCCGACTGCCGCGCTATTGTGCACGAAGCATCTTTCCACTGCACAGATCTCGGCACACAGATCAAGGCTGCCGTGGTGGCCTTCCGTGAGAGTGAGACCGACCGTACATGCAAAAAGTGCGGCACACTTGCCGACTGGGCACCGCCACCGGGCTCGATCCAGGACCCGAACTTGGCTTAAATGAACGCGCACGATATATAAATGCGGATTAATGAAATCAAAACCTCTTTCTTATAAGACGCATATGAGCTGGTACGCTGTCAGACAACGGACATTTGTATAGTTGTATATTTTTGTGTCTATATAAACGTTTATGTTCTTGTATGTTCCTCCTATGGAAATATTTACATCCTCGTCATCCTATGTCCACAAAACACTCTCTATGTCGCGGCAAAAGCGTAATCACCCTCCGAGTCGACAACAGGGACCTCCAGGCGGGCCTCCTCAATCTCCTTGCCGTTGACACGGATACCGCCCTTCATGACATCGCCGGCAACAACCAGGCCGACACCCTTGGGCGTACCGGTCAGGACCAGGTCACCGGGCTCCAGAGGCATGACGCGCGAGATGTCGCTCAGAATTCGCGGGATGCGGAACAGCAGCAGCTCCGTCGAGTCCTGCTGGCGGATCTCGTCGTTGACGGTCAGGTAGACCTCAATGTTGTGCGGGTCCGGGATGGCCGACTTGGGGATGATGTGGCTGATGGGCAGGAACGTGTCGAAGCCCTTGGCAATGTCCCACGGCAGGCCCTTCTTCTTGGCCTCGTTCTGCACATTGCGGGCCGTCATATCGAGGGCCAGGGCGTAGCTGTCAATGGCATCCAGAGCACCCTGCTCGTCGTCCGGCTTCAGGTCACGGACCTGCTTGCCGATGATCAGAGCCAGCTCAACCTCATAGTGCAGATCGACGCCCTTGGGACGAACGCAAGGACCGGCGCCGGGGAGCACGAGGGACGAAGGAGGCTTCAGAAAGAAGAACGGCTGCTTTGGCCGGACGTTGTTGAGCTCTGTCACATGGTCGCTTTGAGATGGTTAGCAGGTATGCGCACAACTCGCCAACAGCCACGGGGAAACTCCGCTCCAGAGTATGAGGTGAGACAGCAGTAACTTACGCATAGTTCCGGCCAATGCAAACGATCTTGTTGGACTTCTTGAGCTGGGTCAGGGAAGAGGCCATGGTGGACAGGCCGCGCCGGAAGGTAAACATGATTGGCAGAAAGGGTCTTTTTCTCGGCGCTCCGCGGTGATTGCCGTTGTATGCTTCCTTTTATTTAATTTTCTGGGACTCGTCGGTTCTCTGTCTGCTTCTGCTCTCTCTTTTTCTTCGGCAGTCCGCGTTGCGTGCAAAGGAAGCGACGGCACACAAAACCGACCAGGTTGGGTAAGAGCTACCAAACCAGCAAGCGTTCTCGACACGGTCGACCAATGGCAGCAGCGCGGGATAACTCGAATGGAGCCGATCCAGGAAGCATCCAACCACTATGCTGGCAATAAGGGCGCAAATAAAACAACGAATGGGGGCAGGAACGGCCGACGGTGGGTGCGTTGAAGGCTGTGAAATGGGTTCTTTCTGGTGCAAGACTGGCTGGTGCAAGACTGGAGCGGTGTTCCGTCATTCGGCGGCCGGGGAAGAAGGAGCAGGGAGGCTTAAAGGGTAACGCCGGTGACGACTTCCCTCTACGAAGTACTATTACGACTATGAGTACGGAGTACTACCACCATCGAGGAAATTTTGCCGTTCCAGGGGAAAGAGCGAACGAAAGAGGGGCTGCCCACACTTGCGGCATCGCACTTGCGTATTTTGTGTAGCGCGGGATGTGGGACGTTTTTAGGACGCTTTTTCGGTGGAAGCAGGAGAACGAAGCCAGGAAGGCGCTCTCGGCGCTATCTTATCTTCATTCTGTGAGGAGGTCTGGTGCAGTGCAACTTCGGACAACCTTTCTGGGACCGCTTTCGTCTTCTCCACTTTGCACGCCGTCCGACAAAAATGCATCGTGCGCAGCGGCCGAGTCGGCAAGTTGGCGCTCAAGCAATGGCGAGCAAGTCTACGCATAGACAACAGATCAGACAGCGACAGCCAGCAGCGGGAGATGGAGAAAGTCAACTTAACAATGAGGGGCAAGGGGAGTCCCCAAAACGGCAGCAGCAATGGGGTCGCATCCGCTGCTACAGTTGCCCCAAAGACAAAGACTCCCAAAAACACAACGTTCTGGAGCAGCCCTGTCGCTCTTCCTTTCACAGCACCCAAAGGCATTAATTAAGCCTTGCGGGCGAATGAACTTACGCGAGTTTACACAGTAATACAAAGTAATAGTTGAGCGAGTCCTCGCCTGCACCTGCAGCTCCAGCGGCTCATCGGGCCCCACAGCCACGTATTTTACAGTGCGCATCCTACGTAGAGCGCGCCAGGCTACGATTAGTGGCCCAGCGCGATGGCGGCAGCTTCTAGTCCTTATGCCCGTCTAGCCTAGCCAAGCTCTGGGGCTCCTTCCCCGCACAAGCGCAAATGGTCTGGCCTGTCCGTGTGTGGTCTCTCTCCAAACACTACTCGCTGCTTCGTACACAGTAACACAGTACACACCAAGCAAGCAGATCTGCCCATCCAACAAAGGGAGCGAGGGCAAACCAGTGTGCGCGTGAGCAAGCAACCACGACCACCCTTTTCTTGTGTCATCGATTCCGTCCGTCCCCGGATTGCCTATTTTCTTATTTGCTTCGTTTGCATTCCCCCATATTCCTCTTCGCGCTCCATCAACCACTCTCCACTACGACCGCTCCATCAAGCCTCGACGACACCATCGCGAAGTCGGCTGCAGCTGTATTCTGCGTCGTACAACAAAGTTCCCAACCATCGCCAAACGTGCAGTAGCTCGCTTTTGGCTCCTCGATAACACTATTATCGCCTACGACACGACCGCCGGCTCTCACCGCCTCAGCCTTGCCTCACCCACTTTTCATCTCTATCAAGATGGAGACTCTGCAGCTAGCCCAGATGCTGGCAGATCTCAGCGATCTGGACGCAGCTGTACGTCGACGACTATCTGTTTGGGATAATGCCCTTTTTGTCTTGGCGTCGTATATCTAACTGTCTCCAGGAACCCCGTGCCGCCCATGCGCTTGTCACGGCCAACACGACTGTCACAACCACCACAACCACCACAACAGCAGTTGCGGCCACTACTGTGCAGCAGACTGACATCGCCACCGTTTCCACCTCCTCCGGTCAAATTCCTGTGAAGCCACAGCAACATCGCCGGGTATCATCCTCGTCGGCGCTGTCTGGAGCCTCCGGCGCCCGGAATGGCGGCACCTCGACCCCTTTCGACTCGTACCTGGGCCGCCGCCTGCTCACGCCGCCCATCACCCGCTCCAGCTCCTCCCACGGCTCCGTGCCAGGTACTCCTCGCGGCAACGATGTTCGTTATTTCCGTCCATTCTTCCCAGACAGCCATCTTCACTAATCCCCCTGCAGACCGACTCCGACGTTGACCGTGCCTCGTCTCTCCTCGCCCTCTATGATCTCCGGGCCAAGCTCAAGCAGTACAACGACAACAACAGCCTCCGCCAGGCCCGCGAGAAGGTCGCAGCTTTGTCTGGTCGCCAACAGCACCAGCAGTCACCGCAACCATCTGGCGACAATCTGGTCGGCGCGACGTCTTCTTCTCCGCCCAACAACCCGCCTCCTATCGCCCGCCGTCACTCCCAGTACACCTTCCCGCGATCGTAGAGACATGTCAATTTCTCTCTCCTGTACCATCTTCACCCACACAATCAAACGAAACGAAACAGCAAACCTCGTGTAACCTCTCGTTGTTCTTACTTTCCGCCTCCTATTCGAATTATCTCTTTACGTCCCTCTTTTCTACGTTACTTTTCACCATTGACAAAAGCAACGACCCACACTTATTGCATGGAACATTCGGCGTACAAACGGAACCTTCTTTTTATTATTTGCCTTCTTTTTTTGTGCAAAACGCAGAAGCTGGCACGGCGAACGGGGCTGTCAGGCTGTTATTTGGGTTGACTTCTGTGCTTATGACCTTCTCTTTTGTTTCCTTAACGACACCTGATTCACGACGGTTCATCCACAACGGGTATCTAATGGCGTTACATTGGTTTCCTCTGTCTCAATTTTACTTACGTTCATCCTATATCTTGCCTTTCCCTATAGTAAACTTCTTAGATATCTCTTCCCTGAAGGTGCGTCTTTGAAACAGCCCTATGAGCACATCTTTCTCTAAAGCTGGGACTCGGATCAAGACCATAAAAGTTATTAACCTCACATGCGGTGTAATATATATATATATTTAAAATGCGTTCGATAAAGCATGTCCTCTTTTGTGTTTTATCTTTGATGCAATACTCCTGAGCTTCTACACGTGACTCCCTTTCCCGATCGATGGACGCGCTCCAGAAGGACCCACAACAGCTTTCCTCACTCCTGTAACGAAGATCTTCGGTACTAGCTAGCCCCGTCTTGAGCCCTAAAAATCACTTCCCATCTTTCTGTCCATCTTTCTATCCATAATTCACTGAGGCGTCTCAACTTTCGTCGCCTATTTATCGCCTCACACGCCACCACAACCGCTTTTCGCGTCTTCTATCCGACCTATACACTTTTCAATCGACATTAAGCGCCCCGAATAATACACTCGGCTCTCGATTGCCCGCCATGGCGACCGGTGTGGACGCGAAGCTCCTCAAGAGCACCAAGTTTCCGCCAATCTTCAATCAAAAGGTTGACACGCAAAAGGTCAACCTCCAGGTGATGAAGAAGTATGTTGCCATCACCACCGTAACTCTCATTCGTCTCATATATGCGTCTTTTACATACTAACTGTCTTCTTTCTCACTCAGATGGATCGCCGGACGGATCGCAGACATACTGGGCAACGACGATGACGTCGTCATCGAGCTCTGCTGCAACCTGATCGAGAGCGCTCGCTTCGTGCGTACCACCTTCCCTTGAGCACATGCTACGATAGACGGATGGATTGCTAACTCAAAAGCCCTTGCAGCCCGACATCAAATCCCTCCAGATCCAGCTTACCGGCTTCCTCGAATCCCAGACCCCCGAGTTCTGCAAAGAGCTATGGACCTTGCTGCTCAGCGCCCAATCAAGCCCACAAGGCATTCCGCGAGAATTGTTAGAAGCCAAAAAGATGGAGCTGATCCAGGAGAAGGTAAGCCGGCACTTCCACTACACAAAATTTGAGCACGTTCAACGTTAACCACTTTTTCCCCTACAGATCGAAGCCGAGAAGGCAGCCGAGGAAGCACGACGCAAGCGCAGCGAATTTGGTGGTCGTTTCGACCGCGACCGGCCTCCACGGGGAGGTGACCGAGGAGGAGACTCTTTGCGAGGCGGTGCCGGTGGAGGGCGCCGTGGCAACGACAGGCCTCGCGGCGGCGGCTCGTTCCGAGGAAATGACGGTCCTGTCGGCGGAGGTGGCCGTGGCGGTCGTGGTGGGGACCGTGAGCGTACACCACCAGGGCGTGGCCGTGACAGTTTTCGTGGCGACCGCGGTGGAGGCTTCCGATCGGCTCCTCAGCATGACCTCTACGTTCCCAATGATCGCCGTGGCCGGGGCAATGACCGGAGGGGCGACAACCGCCGCCGGCGTTCCCGGTCTCGGTCATCCTCCTACTCTCGTTCGCGCTCCCGGTCCAGCTCAGGACGCTCGGGCTCTTCATACTCTCGCTCTCGCTCGCCCCCTCGTCGTCGTGCCCCGGATGCTGCCGAAGCCAGTGGTAGCGGCGATAAGCGGGCGCGGTCGCCGCCTCGGGCACAGCGTGGTGGGCGCAGAGACGGCGGTCGCTCCCGGAGACGGTCGCCATCGGCCAGCCGTTCCCCAGCCGCCAAGCGCCGGCGATACTCGCCATCTAGAAGCCGGTCGCGCGACCGGAGTCGCCGCTCAGCTCGGTCGGTATCGTCGAGTGGCTCGTCCAGATACTCGCGCAGCGATAGTAGCAAAAATCCACCGCCCCGTCGTCGACGCGGCGGTCGTGCCCGCAGTTACAGCAGCAGCCGCAGCCGGAGTCGGAGTCCCAGCCGAAGCAGGAGCAGAAGTCCATTGTCTGATGAGGACAACAAAGGTCGCCTAAAGGGACGTGGCAATGGCCGCAACGGTGGCGGCGGCGGCGGTAGTGGTGGGAGACGTAGTGGGCCACCTGGCCAGCGAAGACGGCGCAGTCCTTCTTCTGGTTCTTCACGTTCGCGTTTGCACTCGCGTTCGCGCTCCCGTACACCCTCGAGATCGCAAAACAAGTCTGCTGATGTTCCCGGCAAAGAAGACAGACCCACAACCAAGGCATCATCTGCGGTTCCTGCCGCTGCTGTGGATGCCACCATAGCCAAGCCAGACGCGACAAGCAAGCCAGAGGCTACCCCGCGGGTCAAAGACGCACAGGTATGTTTCGTCAAGTTTCTTTTATCGTTGTGTCTCTTTATCTTTATTAACTCTACTGGGTTGGAAACTAAAGCCATCTCCGCAATAGACCAAAGCAGCCGAGCGACTCGCCAACGAGAAGCGCGAGAAAGAACTCAGGGAGCGAATCAAACAAATGAGATCCTCGAAGCCCAGTTCATGAAAAAGACTAACTCTTTTCTTTCTACTCAAAGAGCCTTCTCTTTCCCCTAGAGACTAAACTGTCTGGTTCCCCGGCGCATACCGACGTGCCTGCTCTGCGTTCTCCCAGCCTTCATAGGACTCTTCCCATGCTTGCCGTTTTTCCCACGTTGTCGCGATGCCGGGTCGACGATAACTTTCTCGCTTATTGCAACGAGGGTACGAAGCGGGGATGCATAGGTGAGCTGGGAGAACAATGAAGGTATCGTGTCACAAGATGGTTTGTTACATATCACGGCCAGATACCGAGTACCATGTTTTCGTTTGTTTGTGTTCATTATCTTCCACGAGACTACCAACTTATCGGACTGCTGAAAATTCCTACTTACACCCTCTTTATCTTATTGATTGCAAGCATGCTGTCTGTACGGAATATGTTTAATAGATATCAAAATGCAAGGATTACAGAACATGTGGATGTGCGGCTATGCCTGCCAGTTTCCCCAGATTGAGACTTATGGAAACTAAAGTGTATGTGTTTGTCGCATGTCACGCTGTATCAGGGAGGCTGGGAGGGCATCGTAGAATCTCTGCAGATGTCAACTGCTAAACGAGCTGTCTGGCGTGGCTCTGGCTGCATATCGCAGCCAATGTGCTGATCGCAGCGCTACACAGTAATTCTGAGAGCCAGGGCCGACCAGGCCAGGCCAGGAGGGTCAGCGGAATTTCGCAGTGATAAAACACGCCCAAGATGCATAGATGACTAAGATTTGGCGGCTGTAAAGGCTCCCCACCAACCAACCAATGCACGCTGTAATTACGGAGTAAGAACAAGCCCAAAGTTTTGTCCAGGGGCCAGCCACGCCAACACCAACGCGCCGGAACTTTTTATCAACTGCAACTTTCCTTTCTGCGACTGGCTTCGTCTCCGCGTCACGACGAACCTCCTCCCACCCCCTCCGCCCCGGTCGCCGCGAATTCGCTTACCCACACACATATAGAGCATATCGCATACGCATACAGACACAGATACCGACAAAAGATACCCACCATGACGGACAAGCTGCAAGCCGGCGCCAATGCGGACACACCGGGCATGCCATACTACGAGAAGTCGCGGCAAACGTTGAAGGAGCTGTTGCAGAAACGCAAGACGTTGGAACGGCAGCTGGTGAGTTTTGCGCCAGATTGGACTCACGGTCAGACATTTGATGGGGGAGGGACGCTTGCTAACACTCGCAGCACGCACGCGAGGAGGCCATCTTGTCTAAAGAGACGGAGTATCTCGAGAATACAATCAGCGGCAACATCATCACGGGCTTTGACAATTATGTCAAGGGCATCACTGGCGCGGCGGCACAACGGCGCAAGACGGGCGTGACCGAGGCCAATCGCGTATTTTCGCGCAGCAGCATATCCTACAACGTGAGTCTTCTCGGCGCACTTTTGCTTTTACAGACTCGGCCTGTAGTCTTCTCCTAACATCTTGCAGGCTGCCAACGCGTCAAATGCACCGACACCTCTCCAAACCTCCTTTAAGGACGGCAGCAATGCCGGTAGCGGCCCAGGCTCCGGCCAAGCGACACCCACCTCGACGACGGCCAGCAAGGCAGCTCCTTCTAAAAAGAAGAAGTCCGCGGCAGCCGCCGCGGCTGCCGCGAGCGGCGTCGACGATAGCGAGACCGACACGACACGCGAGACGAAGAAGGTGCGGACTAGTTTCGGCACCGTGCGGAAGTGAACGTCTGCCGTGGTTGACAAGACATTACGGGCGGACAGGACATAGTGCCCGACAAGACTCGGCAAAAGAGGCTCTGCGGACGAGCAAGTGCCGGCCGTTGTTGTTGCCGCTGGTTTGGTTTTTTTTCGATCATTCTTGAGTCTATTGGCGTTTCGGTATACCATTGCAGCATTCTGGGGGATTGTTTGGGCGAATTGGACAGAGACTACCTACAGCAAAGTTGCTCTTGGTTTATTCTTTAGAAGTCTCGTCAACTGGCGTTTTGAGTTAGTGTTTTGGATTGGGCAGAGGCACCCGCACACAAAAGCATGTCCAACAAGAACATATCAACGGAAATACACAATGGCAACTGCCATTACCATCCCTACTGTCCTCCTCCACCTCCATGAGTCGTGTTTCTTTGGATGATTCCAATGTCCCACGTAGTCTCTCTGCGGAATACACGTGACCGGCGGCTTAAAATAGGACGAGGTTCGGACTCTAACCTTGACGGCTCATTGCGGGGTCAGCTACCGCCCAAAACGGCAGCTGCCTCTGCCGCTGTCCTGCGGATGTCGTGCTCCTCCCTTTGATACACACCTCCAGTCCAACCGGACCAGTCATAACTTGTTTCCTATTCAACAGAAGGAAGAGGCCTTTCGTGGGCACCCCAATGACCAATTCGCGAGTTTGCTTCAACACCGCAAGGTCTCTGCTGCAAACCACCATCTTTCCCATCCGTCGTCCTGCATCATCAGCTCGGCTTGCTCCGATAGCTTCTGTTTGCTTTAGATCGATCTGTCAGCCTCGTCGATCTTTGTTCCAACAAACACAGCGCCGATCGTTTGCTGCCACCAAAACACAAAAAACAGCTCTGCCGCCACACAGCTCATCGACTGCCGAAATGACCCTTAAGGCGAAAAAGTTCACGCCGGAAGTGCTGCTGTCGGCGCCGCGCCGCTCGCCCGGTGCGCCCAATTCCAACGGCACCAAGGTTTTGTACACTGTAAGCTCGCTCCAAGCTCCAAGCTTTATGTCCAGGCTTCAGGCTTCAGGCTCCAAGCTCCAAGCCTCGAGCTTCGAGCTTAGAGCCCTTCGTAAGCTTCACTTGCAAGTGCTAACAAGATAGGTCTCGACGTACTCGTTCGAGGAGCACAGTAAGACGTCTCAGATCCGTGTACTTGACATCGAATCCGGCGGGTCCACTCTGCTCTACGAGGACTCTTCCTACAGCGAGCCCGTCTGGGTCGATGACGATGCCTTTTTCTTCCTGAAGAGCGGCGACAAGGGAGCTACCTCTCTCCTTGTCGGCCGTGCATCCCAGCCGAAAGCCGAGCCCTCTGAGATCCAGGCCTTTGGCCACAGCCTCTCCAACCTCCAGATCCTGAAGCTCAAGGACGGCACCATTGGCATTGCTTTAACAGGCCTGGCCACGCCGTCTGGCGACCCATATACCGCAGAGCTTGCTGAGGCCAAGGAGAAGGCGTCGCACAGCACCGCTCGTGTGTACACCAAGCTCTTTGTGCGCCATTGGGATGCCTATGTTACCGAGGAGAAGTCTGCCATCTGGTACGGTCTTGTTGAGAACTACGGCAGTGCCACCGCCGGCCGCGACTCGTATGCGCTTGCTGGTGGCCAATTGACCAACTTGCTCCGCGGTACCGCCCTCGAGTCACCCGTCCCGACGTTCGGCGGCACCGGCGACTTCGCCCTCGGCCCCGAGGGTATCGCCTTCGTGTCCCGCGATCCCGACCACAACGATGCCCTAACCACCATTACCAACCTCTACTATGTGCCCCTCAAGACCTATGCTGCAAAGGCAATACCGCCACCAAAGCCGATCCTCGTCAAGACTGGCCACCTCCAGGGCTACAGTGCCAACCCGACCTTCTCGCCCGACGGCAGCAAGCTTGTTTTTACCCGCATGCGGAGTCAGCAGTACGAGAGCGACAAGACCCGACTTCTTCTGCTCCCCGACGTCGGTGCTTTCGCGTCAACAAACGGCGCCACTGGTAGCGACAGCGATGTGACGGAATACTACGCCACGGACGATGGCAAGGGCGGCTGGGATGCTCGCCCCGACAGCATTCTCTGGAACGGCGACGGCTCTGAGCTGTTTGTCACCGCCGAGCTCAAGGGTCGCAACGCTCTCTACCGCCTGCCCTCCTCTCCCAAGGCTGCCTCTACCTTTGGCCTCCCGCATGTCGTCATTGGCGGCCGCGAGCTTGTCTCAGCTGATGACACCGAACTTCAGACCCGCATTCGCTTCGGAGACCCCCACGCCGACGCCTTCCAGCCGCTTCACGGCCACGGTAGTGTAGTTGATTTCCGTCTCCTCGGCACGAGCCGGTCTAAGCTCTTTGTGACGATGAGCTCTCAGGTCGATAACTCTCTTTACACCATTGTCGACCCCGGTCTGTTGCCGAATCTGCCCTTCCCATCCGAGTCGAAGCGATTTACCATGGACGTTGTCTCCTCACAGTCCCGCCATGGATCAAGCTTCAGTCTGTCGCGTAATCAACTCGGTGAGATCTGGTTTAAGGGTGCCGGTGACTACGACGTCCACGCTCTCGTGGTCCGCCCGTCTAACTTCCACGACGAAGAGAACAAGGACAAGAAGTGGCCGCTGGCCCTTCTTATTCACGGCGGCCCCCAGGGCGCCTGGGCTGACAGCTGGAGCACGCGCTGGAACCCGGCCGTGTTCGCCGAGCAGGGCTACATCGTTGTCGCCCCCAACCCTACCGGCAGCACAAGCTACGGCATGGACCTGCAGGATGGTATCCAAAACAACTGGGGTGGCCGTCCGTACGAAGACATCGTCAACTGTGTTGATCATATCGAGAAGAAGCTGCCGTATGTCGATATGTCTAGAGCTGTTGCTCTGGGTGCGTCCTACGGTGGCTATATGATCAGTATGCTCCCTTCGAACCCAAGTATTGACATTCGTCTTCACCATACTCTATGCTAACACATGCACTCTCAGACTGGATTCAGGGTAAGCCTTTGGGCCGCCGCTTCAAGGCCCTTGTCTGCCATGACGGTGTCTTTAGCACTCTCGACCAGTACTCGTCCGAAGAGCTGTACTTCCCGCTGCACGACTTTGGCGGCACGCTTTGGGACAACCGTGCCGGCTACGAGAAGTGGGATCCCTCCAGGAACACGGGCGAATGGGCCACGCCGATGCTGGTAGGTTTTGGTCACTTTTCCTGATCTCTCAAACACACCCACTGACCTATTAGGTTATCCACAACGAATTGGACTATCGTCTGCCCGTCACCGCGGGCCTATCTATGTTCAACGTCCTGCAGAGCCGCGGCGTTCCCAGCCGCTTCCTCTCCTTCCCTGATGAAAACCACGTAAGTACAGTCGTGACAATTACATCATGCTCAGTTCGATCAAACTACTAACTCTTTCACAGTGGGTCTTGAAGCCTGAGAACTCTCTTGTCTGGCACCGCGAAGTCCTAGGCTGGATCAACAAGTATACCCAGCCAGACAACACAGGCGTGGTCCAGCTGGCGGAAGAAGTCGGTCAGGTTCGGATCTAAAAACGGCTTGGTAGTTCTGAAGATACTCTGCGAGCAGATAGGGAATGTTTTATTTTTTTTGCGTTTTTGGGAACCGTCATTGTTTTTGGACTACTTCTTTTTGTTTCATCATTCCTTCTAGCTCTAGAAACAAGATTCTATCACCTGTCAATAACGCGGGTCGCGCCGGTACTTTTGCCACTATTCAACACTGTCTTGTAAGCCGAGATAGGTGACATGAAAACATGGTACACAGTGCGTTATGATGTACATTTGTAAACGTCGGTGCTGGTCTTACTTTCTTTCCATTCTTCGATTGCTAACTTTAGCTTTGATTTTTATTGTACGTGTATAGAATAATACATTCATTTCATGTGTTTTTTAGTGCACTAAAAAATCGTCTCTTTTGATAAGTTTTCTTTTTTTATAACAGAATTAAATAAATAAAGCAGAAGGACTCATACCTAAGCGTGCTTCATTCTCACCAAATGGCAAAATTGTAGTTTATTCCATGCGTTTATACTACCGTAATGTTTCTAAAAAGGTACTCTATACTCAGCCTCAAGCTGTTACCCCCCCCCCCCCCCCGGCCCAGTAACATAGTTAGGAAGTAGCCACCTGCCCTCGTCAATACTCTACAAGTACAGATGAATATAATTTGCCCACCAACAACGCAAGCATCAAATGAGAAGAAAAGCATCAAGCCATTCATCAATGCCCTCCATCCATCACGGGAACAGGCTAGTAAACAACAAAGGGAACAAAACTGCACACAAAATCATGCACTGGGCTTCTGCTGTAGACTGCGAATCGCGTCCAGTACATGCCGCCACGTCAAGCCCGCATCGAAATTGATGGAGTGCTTTGCCCGTATTCCCAGACTGGATCGTACTGACCCAGGGTAAGTCATCAGCAGCTTTTTTTGTATAAACTCGGACCATGCTGGGTCGGGAATGCCCTCTAGGAAGCTCCAAATGAACTGGCGCTCTGACCGCGGTGGTGACGTGATGAAGTTTCGGGCAAAGGTTTGGACGTGCACCATGAAGGCTACTGTTGCTTCTCTCCTGGTTGCGAATTTCTGCTGGTTACTGTCGCTACTGTTGGATTTGTTTCCTGGAGATGACATGGTGCTGTGGCCTCGCTTTCGCACGCTGGACTTCGTAGATGTGACCGACTGCCCGCTAGGAGATTGGCCAACATTCGCAGATTTCTCATGCTGGTCTTTCGGTGGTAGGACTTGCAGGTCGTCCGAGCTTGCCGGCTTGTTTGATGGTGGGCTCACCCCTTGACGAGAGTCTTGAGGCACTCTCGCCCGACTCGGTGTTGTCTTCGGTCTTGCTTCTGCACGTTTTTTGGGCGTAGGTCGCACCCTTGTCCTTTTCTTTGCGGTTGCAGTCTTCTGAGTTTGCTCTTGCAAGCCAGCACCTGTGGCAAGGGGTGTCACTGGAGCCACGGGCCTCACCTCCAGGACGGGCTTTTCTGGGGCCTCATTTTCCTTCTCCCGTTGCTCAACTCCTGTGGCGTCTACCCCTAATGTAGGTGCCCCGGGTCCGACTGTTCTACGCCTCGTATTGACATGTACGGTCTTGCCTGTGTCGCCCAGCACACGCTTTGGCGGAGGCCCAGATGTATCACTGTCGCTTTCGGCTAGGCCCATGTCTGGCGAATCTATCTGGCGAGGGCCACTGGGGCGCTTGCGCTGAATAGCCGCTTGTTTTGTGTTGGCTTGAAAGCCATCAGTCACAGTCACGGGCTTTCCAAGTACTTGGAAATTGGACTTCTCAGAGACTGCCATCGATGGGATTTGTTTGTTGTTGGCTAACATCGGGGAGGAGAAGAGTACGATATTTGATTGATCCGGTGTTGGGTTCGATGCAATGATTCCTTTGTACCGAGTATCAGTAAAATGTCCTCTCCGGAATTCCCAACCTCGGGTCTTTGTCGTGCTACTTTTAAACTTACCAGCTTTACTCAGGGCGGCATGCATGCTCTTCTGTTCATGAACACTCTGAGCCAGCTTTGACATCTCCTCAGCCTGGGCAGACAA
Organism: Sporothrix euskadiensis; assembly: GCA_019925375.1. Taxonomy (NCBI): domain Eukaryota; kingdom Fungi; phylum Ascomycota; class Sordariomycetes; order Ophiostomatales; family Ophiostomataceae; genus Sporothrix; species Sporothrix euskadiensis. Next base: position 134,802 of record JADHKQ010000059.1, read on the forward strand.
CCGTTTCGCTACCGTGGCATGGGCCTCTTCTTGCACAGCGCTATTTCGGGACAGTGTTCGTATGTCGTTCTCGAGGCGGTCGATCTCCTTACACTGGCTGGTAATCTCCTCGGACTGCCTCATGATGGTCAGCTCTAGACTGTCGACTTTGTTCTGGAGTCGCTTGTTGGCGTCTTGGAACACCCTGGTAGCCTTGTCCCGCTCGATCGAAGCCTCGGCCTTGCTCGATTCGATGAGACTCTCCAGTCTCGACAACTTGGATCGGAACTCGCTTTCGCAGCAACGAAGGTTCTCGGCCGAGACATCATTTGCAGAGATTATTTTCTTTCCGGTGTCATCTATGGCGGCATTGAGGGCGGCGTTGCTGATAGCTAACTTAGTTGAGACATCCGATAACTGGTCGCTGAGATTTTTGATTTCATCGTCGACTCGGTGCTCAAGGCGAGCCAAGGCAAGCTCGCTCTTTTCTCCTCGCCCAGTCCCCATGGCATCGAGTTGGGTTGAGAACTTGTCAAGGAAGTAGCTGGCCGCTTTGTCGCGAAACGATTCAATCTCGGACTGAATTTCGGACCTCATGTCGTTGCGCAGCCCTGCGACAGTTAGCGTCTGCTCCCCGACCATCTTCTCCAACGCCTCGAACTTGAGCTGCGTGGTGCATTGTAACATCGACAGGTCGCTCTCCTTCTTGGTTTCCTGAAATTTGCTGAGAAAATAGGTGGCCAGTTTGTCGACTGTCCCTTGAGCAGGGCCAGCAGTAGAAGGAGGGGGTGTCATGGATGGCGTATTTTTTATCTGCAGGAGCCCCATTGTCGACCGGAGAGCCATGCGGATGGTGATGTCAACAAGGCTCGAGGATATTCAGTCACATCGAGGCAAGAGAGGAGATATGGAGATGATTGTTGGAAAAGGAGAAGGAGAGGGGTTTTTGGGGCACTAATAGCAAAATTGCATTGCCCCTATTTCCTCTTCCCATTTCACCCCTCTTCTACTGTTTGTTTTCATTTACGGAAACTGCTATCAGCTCGAAAAGAAAGCCCAGAATCTGCCTGCATGTTTGTCACTAACGTGGCAGGAGCCACGATGGCGGAGAGCGCAATGCGGAAAGAGCACCCGCGGCAGCACAGTTGCACTTGCCCTTAGGCTCAAAATGCGTAGTAGCGTAGTGCGAAAATAACAACAAATTTCCCAAAATGGAAAGTACGAGGGTCAACAGATAACGACACTAGGCACTTGTGCAAGATGCCTCCTTCCTGGCGTTATCATCATCCTCAGCACTACGATGCACTAGTCGCACCTGACTGTTGGCATTTTGAAAATATGAGAAAAGGCAGGAACATGTTATACTGTACGTCCTTTGCGTTTCTTCTCCGTCAGCTAACTGTACCGTTGGCCACTGATAACTGATCATGGCTTTGTTAAATGTGCATACCAAACTAACGCTCACCACCCACGATATTCAATTACTTATCATCGTCATAAGCTGTAAACTGCCAACCGTATCTCATTGCGAAGTCCACACAAGCTGCCGCAGATAGTGCCAGAAGATGGGTCTCGTCTAGGAAAAAGTCTCTATAAAAAAGAGACTTCCCCCTCCAATCTCCTTTTTCTTCTTCTCTTCTTTTCTTCTCTTATTTTTCCTTCACCCGTAGCTGGTGCTCTAGAATTAAGGTTCTTGCACCGGCGCGGGCTGCCTTGAGCTTGGCTAGAACAGCTTCATGGAGGCGTCAGATGTGACAGTTCCCGTCAAAATCGAACGTCCAACTCCCCATACGTCAACGTGGCTTTCAGCGGGCCTTTCACTACGCTCACCTACTCGCCTCTGCTCAACGTTTTCTTCGCACCCAGACCCAACAACAAAACGCCTCACTCAACTTATTAAAGTCTTCTGGTGGAACATCGATAGATTTGTCCTCCTGGCTTCTCACGACCCAGCTCTGCTATAGCAAACAGATACAAGCAGCCATCACGACAAGTATGCGGATCCTGTTTCATAGGACAACCCATAAAAGGATAGAGCCCTTGCATTGTGCTGAGGCTATTTCCGCAGCACAAGACGGCGGAATCTTTTGCAGACCGCGACGACGTTACGAAGGCGCGGCTTTGGCGTGATTCGGAGGAGCCACATACGAGGTACAAAGACTGCAGTTCATACATAGGCCAAATTGGACTGATACATCTGATTTGCGAACACCTACGCAGTCATCTGTGTCTACAGGAGCGCAGGTGGAGATGCAAGTACTGGCAAATACATCAGCCGTCAGCGTTTTTGCTAGCTGCACGCTCTCGGGCGAATACTGCTTGGAGTGTGTGGAGTGTGTTTCTAAGTTCCCATTATTCTTGCGTAGTGTTTTCTGAGCGCTATCAGGAAAAGGAGCAGTCATCGAGCTTGAAGGTACATACACACACATGGAGGTAATACTGTGCATCGCGCCAAAATTTGTGATCAAATGCACCCCTCACCCTTTTTTTTTTTTTTTTTTTTTTTTTTTTTTTTTGGGGGTTTTTTTTTGGGCTCCGGTTTTAAAATAATTTTGGGTTTTGCCTTTTTTTATATACC